>VYZV01012850.1:151378-171568 GCA_013401275.1 Pandion haliaetus | reverse complement strand
GGTTTGGTCCGGTTGGGTTTTGTTCGGCCCGGTTCGGCTCGATCCGGGCCCCCGCAGGACAGTGGAGCTGTGCCTGGCTCCTCGCTGCCGTGCCCGCCCCGCTCATAGGGTTCCCCCTCCCGGAGGAGGGGGGGCGGGGGGGGCGGAGGGGAGGCCAGTCCCGCCCGGAGGCGGGGAGGCTGTGGGAGCTCCCCTCCGCGCAGGCAGGGGCCCTGGCAGCTTCCACACAACCGCTGGTCCCTCTCCAGGCCCCCTCTCTCCCGCCATCTCCAACCACCGCGATAGAGGCCCCCCCGCCTCTGCAAAGATTCCGGGGCTCCCTGCCCAAGGGCACAGCGATCCCTCACCCTCACTACCAGGAAATGCTGCCCTTCATCCCTCCACTGCAGGACACGGTCAGGTGGGTCTGGAAGGCAGCCCTGGGCAGAGAGTTTTCTTGCTGCCAGCTCCAAGCAACTCCTGAGCTGAGAGCATGAAGCCAGGTCTGCTGCGCTGCTCGAGCCGTGCTTCACACCCAACTCATTGGCACTTGTGTTAGGGAGCCCCACGTCTGCACTGGGGCTGCTCCAGCTGACACCCCTCCAGCCGTCAGCCCATACAGCCGTCGGGCATCCCTGGGCGGTGGCAAAGCACAGACCTGGGTTGTCACCAGGGTCAGCGGTGTGTCACCCCAGGGAGGGGCAGCGGCTTGTGTTAGCCAGGCCATTTCAGCTTCTTTACAAAACTGGTGCTAACCTGATCCTGGCTACACTGGCAGCTCCCCTTTGGAAACTCACTGCATTTACAGGGCCCAGTTAGGAGCCTGCTTGGAGTGGAAAATAAATTGTATTTAAAAACAGGAGGAATCTGTGCCTAAACCTGGAGGTGCCAGTCGATATCTCATTGAGATCCTTTTATTTACAACTCCCTTTAGAGCAATCTGGTGTTGTCAATTAGACTGGAAAGAAATTACTCTTTACTGAGAAGTTTATTTAAGAGAGACTCAATTCAATCTCCAGTTCCCTCCTCCCAGATCAGTAGACGGCCCCAAGCCAGAAGAACAGACCCTGCTTCCAAGAGCCATCTGCACCCGTCCTATTGCTGTTTGACTGCCTAGGCCTGACATTGCTAATTATATCTGCCAGTTATTTCCTCTGATAACAGAGACAGTTCTGCTGGGTCAGATGATCGGCCTTGGCAACAACAGCCAGAAAGGATGAAAAACAACCCAGAGGGACAGGTGGTTTTCAGGCTTGCCTGAGGCCAAGAAGTTAAACCCAGGCCCAACACAGACCATCCTGCAGCTAGATCACCCATTAGTCTCAAGCACTGGAAGACGATCAACAGCACAAAAATAAGCTGTATCATGAGCCACGGTCTGGATCAGATAATTTACAAGTGGCACGGGCAGCATAGTGGTTTTACACAGTGCACACACTCCGCATCATGAGAGCAACAAACCTCAGGGGAACTTCAGCAAAGCCAGGGCAACTCTCTGACGTCTTAAAAACACCAAGAACTTGTCAAAAAGTGCATGGGTGTCAGCACAATCCTTTCCATGGGTGTCCCAGTGCTGTAATGGCCCCTTGAGGATGGAGACCTCATGCTAATGTGTTTCAAGTGTGTGCCTAGCCTTCTCCTGACCCACTGCCCACACAGAGTAGGGTACTGCCACAACTCAAGCTGCCTGCTGGGTCACACAGACCTAGATCTGCCACAGACACCATGTGGCTCCACACTGAGTACCCAAGCTGTGCTGGTGCTCAATCAAACCTCACCTGGTTGGTGGGATGAACTTAACCCCCACTGAAGAGGAGAGGAAGCCCCCAATGCGCCACTGCTTCCAAGACTCCAGCCCTGCTTACCTCTGGAGGGGGATTCCCGACACATCCCTGTTGCAGGAGGGGCTCTGAGGGCATCCTCTGACCCATCTCAGCTCCAGCAACATTTGTCTCCCTTTTCTGACCTGCAAAGGAGAGTAGTGGGGAGATGCTGCTGAGGGAGGGCCTGGCTGAGAGGAAGAAAAGCTTTATGAAGCCAAATTCTCCTTTCCTACTGTAGGCACTGGCATTACACCAGAGACATATTTGACCCTGCAGGCTTAACAGTGCTCAGGAGGAAGACAATTTTCCTATCTATCATGATATCGCCAAGTGTAATGCAGCCTAATGAGACAACACAGATTGCTAGCAAAAGACAGGCACCAGCAGAGCCTGGCACTGCTCCAAGGGCTTTATACAGCTTTATAGCTCTGGGGGACCTGACCCATTGCAGGTAAGTGGTACCAGAAGCTTTATCAGAGCCCAGCAGCCTGACACCTGCATCACTCTCCTCCCCTCAAACACCAACAAATATCTTTCCCCACCATCCAAAGCAAACCACTTGCTCTCCCAATCTCTCCCCAGACCCCAGCAGAGGTTCCTAGAAGCCAGCGAGCAGTTTATAGCCCTGAGCAACCACTGACCAGCTGAAATCAGTGCAGAGCAATGAAATCAGAGGAAATGACCCGCAAATGGCAGGAGTGATTTCAAATGAACCTGCAATTCAGCTCCATTGTTTGGTCTCCTTTGCTGGTAGACTGTATCTCTGATAGCTTAATTACTCCTCTATTTGCCTTGAGAAGTACAGCTGTAACAGCTCAGGAGTTTCTGCGTTACTGTGCTCCTCCCTCGCTCCTGCTCATTCTTGGCTGCCCAACCCCATTAACACACTGTAGCATCTCCCTGGACTGCTGTACAATACTTTTTGGGGGAGATCTGAGCCCTGCCAAAGTCGCTCCTTCCCCATGAACTAGGGAGGAGTCAGAATTTCATCCTCTGAATCTGTTGAATTTTGCTTTCTTAATTTCATTGCAACAACTAACCCCTGTTCTTTAGCCCTTTCTGGCTGAGGAGTCCAACTTAAGGCACAGCCCAGAGTAAACCCTCCACCAACACGAAGCCTGAAGGTATTTCTCTCTTCTACTAGCTTTGCTAAGTCAGGAGATCTGGGAATGATCTGGGTTTATCTTGGTTATCTGAGATGGCAGCGGAAGGGAGAGATCAGACAGTGCTGTGCTCAATCAGCCAGCACTAAAGGAGCTGCATTAGCAATTATTCAGCCTTATCTCCTAAGGACAATTTCACCAAAGTTGCCAAAGGTGCCCATGTGAAAGCACAGTCTAAAACACCCAGATTATTTTTCAAAGGTCCTTGATAAATAACAGAATCAGGGGTTGGAAATGTCACTGAAGCCCAGAGCAGAGGAGGACTCTGGAAAGGCTCAGCTGTGGTGGTGGGCAGTAAGGTGGGATGAGAACTGGGGCAGATCTGTTGGTGCAGGGCCATGCACCGAGGGGGTGCACACACCAATTGATTCAATTACTGCCTGTCCCAGGAGGCCTCTGAGCCTTTTTTTTAAGTCCACTGCCAGAGACTAAACCCCGACCCAGAATCTTGCCAGAGCCGGGGCAAAAGCAGCGACTGATCGTGTCGCTCCATGTCCCATCGCTGCTGGGCAGGGGCTGGGAACGCTGCCCGCGGGCAGGCACCGGGCAGGGGCTGCAGGAGCGCAGGTGTCAGCTCGTCTCCCACTGCCGTGTTCCCATCGCCAGCGATTGCTCTGCCACTGCCGGGGCCGTTTTGCTCACTGACACAGCTACTGAGCCTCACGCAAGTGCTTGCTCCAGCCCCAAGTGTGGCTGAGATGAAAAGACAAACCGATTTGTTCCTGTCGGGATGCATCACTGGGTTTCCTGAGAAGTGTTTCAGCAACGCTTCTTCTCATGCAGAATAGCCTTGCCTTGTGTTTCCTGAGCCACTTACTGCTTAAAGAGAGAGGGGCTTGGCTGAAAAGCAGGGCAGGACCCAGCTCTCCCCATCAGAGATCTGCCCATGGTGGGGAGGGCAGCTTCTTCCCAGCCACAGCTGCCCCAGAGAGGTGCTGGAGCAGTGCCCAGTGCCTTCCCCTGCCCTTCGCTGCAGCCTCCCCCGCAGGTGGCTGCATTTATTCCTTCCTCCCTGGGGTGTCTGCAGCACCCCAGCTCCCATGCCTGTGCCCCGGCCGGAGGGTGTCAAGGGTGGGGGCTCTGTGCAGGGCTCTCTCCATTTCTGCAGGGGACCAGGCAGCGTGGCTCTGCACCACGCTCTGCTGCATTGGCTTCTCTCTGAATTGCTCCACTCCCTTTCTGGTTTCATCACTTTCAACCTGACACTCGCTTTAATTGGGATAAATATCGCAGCCCTTCATGTGACAGAGCCTCTTGTGTCGGTGCTCCGGGGCTCCTCGCTCCTGCCTGCTTCCACCTTGCTCTTCTCCTCCAGCAGCATGTTCACAGGCTGCCGAGGTGGTTTGGGGCCAAGGTGCTGAAGCAGAGCCATCCCCTTTGCAAAACCCTCACCAGCACCCCTTGGCCAGCATCCCCGCTGCAGCCAGGGCCCCTTTGTCCAACAGCTGAAAGGAGAAATATCAGAGTAAAACCCCATGTGGGAGTTGCAGCATCAGTGCTGGGCAGCTGTAAATCCCTGCAGTGTCCTCAGGGGCAGGCAGGAGCCCTGCCTTCAGCCACTGCAATGGAGGGTAACACGGTCCCGGGGACTGCGACAACGGGGAGGAACTGGACCCAGACCGTGCTGGGGGTCCCAGCCCCTGTGCTGGGCTGGGCAGCTGCTCGTCCTGCCCAGAAAGCAAACCTGAAACAGGGAAAGGGAAATGATACCTCTTAAGTGATTGCAATAGCACGGATGTGGCTTGGAAAATTCCCCCAGCCTCTCTACCAAAGTGGCTCTTTGAGAAGTGCTTCTGGCTGCTTTTGGGTAACTGAGCTGTCCTCAAAATCCCAGGCCAGCAAATGCCTTTGCAGGCGCTTTCGCTGCGCACGTTCCAGCTGGAGCCTCCACCTCTGAGCTGCTTCTCCCAATCCTCCTCCTGCCCCGAGGGAACGGTGGGAAGGGCTCACTGCGCTTTGCTGGGCAGTGGCAAGGATGCCTGCACGTCTCCTGCATCTCTCCAGTCCACATGCAAAAACCCTTGCAGGGTAACTTGATGTCTGCCTCTCCTGCCTGACGGGTTCCCAGGTGGGTTGACACCTTCTTGTTTGTGTGTTGAAGAGCTCAGTCCTCTGCCGTATCCTGCAGGTCAGCGTGCTGTACGTTAGCAGCTCTCGTGTATCATCAGCAGTACGCCATCACCGAGAGAGCCGGTGCGTGACACCTTGCTGTGGAGCGGCTCTCCCACCCTGGTATCAGTGCTCCTGGTCACGCCAGGGCTGGCTCTGGGCAGCACAGGGCAGACGGAAACTAAACCCCAGCTCTTCCAGCTGCTGCTCCTCATGCACACAGCCCAGAGCAGCCCAGCACACGGGTAGCAGTGGGAGCAGAGCGCAGGCCACTGGCCCATAGTGATTTGGCCATCCTCAGCGGATCTCTCCTCTTCAGCATCAGATTTCCCCTTTTGAAAAGCTGAACTTAATTTTTCATCAGCCCTGAAACTCTTAAACAGAAAGTGAAGGCTGAGTTCAGCCTTGCGAGGTCTTTGCCTAAGCCATCCCCCTGCTTCCGACCCCCTTCTCAGCTCCGCGGCCGCCGGAGCTGCTGGCAAGGGCAAAGTTACAACTCAGGCTGAGCAAGTTTGGAAAGAAGTGGTTGGTGCGGGTCTCCCTGGCCCAGAGGAGCAGCCCTACACGCTGTTGCAAGCTAGAGAAGCGAGGCGGCACCCACGCTCTGGGGGAAGCAGAGCCGGGGCAGGAAGCCAAGGAGTGGCACCGAGGTGGTGAAGGGCTCCTTCAACAGCAGCTGGAGCCAGGCACGGCCATTGCTGGGGACATGTAGCTCTGGTGACTGAGGGCTGAGCCTGCAACCACCCGGTGAGTGGAATGGGGGAAAATCTCCTGGTCTGGACCTGGATTCTCCTCCCAGGTGAGAGCGGGACCTTCTCGTGTTGATGGGAGCAGGTGAGGGCTCACTGGGGCTGTGCAGACCTTCCAAAATCCACGTCCTCATCCAGCAGTGATGGAAATGCCTCATAGATTAATTTCTTCCCTACTTTCCCCTGTGTCAAGAACTGATTAACTATTTCAATCCCACGTGGAGGTTGGCAACCTATTCCAACTCATGGAGCCCTAAAAACACCCCGTGGGAGGCTGCAGGGAGCCTGCGAGTCCTGCACCCCCCCCTCCCCCCGTGCAATGAGAGCAGTGGGCAGGGCAGGGCGGGCCAGCAGGGCAGCAGGGTGGGCTTGCTACCTTGTACTTGTTGGCAGAGATGGCTTTAACAGAAACCCGAACACTTTGGGGTGGGCAGCAGCATCCCAGGGAGGTTTGGTTTTGGGGAGGGCAGAGGCGAAGCTCCCCAGGGGGCTACAGTGTGGCGGGGATGTTTGGCATTTCTTCCTCTCTTTTAAACCTGACCCCAGGGGGGGACTGGCCTGCCCAGGTCTGGAGGGGGCAGCTCTTCTCAGAAGAGCCCACTGGCAGAAACAGAAGTGGCTTTCCAAGCACTGGGCTTTCACAGGGAGGCAGAGAGAGACCAAGGGGTTCCTCCCCATGCCCTCCCTCCCTCCTCAGCCCCTGGCCCCACATAGCCTCCCCCCACCTCAAACCCAGACCCCTGGGCTGCAGCCCCACCGGCTGGGGGAGAGGTTTTCCAGGGGTAGCATGAAGCAGCTCACATGGCAGGAGGATGGGCAGCAGGCTGGGCACAGGCAGGAGGCTTGTGCGTGGGCTTGTGCTTGCCTGCAGGCTGGCATGGCCTCTGTCCCTGCAGGATGCTGGGCTCTGAAGGGCCCTGCAGAGGTGAGCGGCATCCCGGGGGGCTCCGTGGAGGTAACCTGTGAGTACGAGCCGAAGCTGGCAGATGCCGATAAGTACTGGTGCAGGGGCAGCAGCTGGTTTTCCTGCTCCGTCCTCGTTCAGACCACGGCTCCCGGGGATGAGGCGTGGGGGGACAGGGTGTCCCTGCAAGATGACCCCACTCGGCATGTGTTTGTGGTGACCATGGAGAACCTGAGAGTGGAGGATGGGGATCAGTACTGGTGTGGGATCCAGGTAGCCTGGTACGACCCCATGTTCCCCGTCATGGTGTCTGTTCTCCCAGGTAAGGGCCTGGTGTGGCCGTTCCGCTTTGATGGAGGCTGGAGGGGCAGAGGGAATGGAGAGAGGGAAGGCTTGGGAGGGAGGACGGGGAGAGCCAGGGATGGAAGCAAACCCCCTCCCAGTTTGCTTCAGTGATTCCCCAGCATCCCCGCCTTGCTCCCGCAGTGCACACAGCCCTCCTTGGGCCATGCTTGATGTTTCCCAGCCATCCACCACCACCTCCCCACCAGCAGCCTTTGGGGCCCTGAACCCCCCAGTCACCAACCTCAGCTGCAGCCCAGGACCAGGTAACATGCACCATGGTGCTTTGCTTCCCATTTTTTTTATACCACAGTGCCCAAGACAACACACTATGACTTCCACACAACACAGGAGGAAGAGGCCACATCTGCTCCCACCTTCCCATGGACTCTCCTGGAGCTGGAAAACACCATGCCCACACCAAAAGTCAGAAGTCCACAGGCTGGGTGAGTGCCAGGTCCACAGAGGAGTAGAGGGACCGTTCCCAGCCCAAGGACCAGGCAGCCTGAGAATGCAGCATCCAGCTCCGGCATGACCACAGGGCTTTGGGGCCAGTGGGGCATCTCTGGAGGAAGCAAAATGGGATGCTAAGGGGGCTGCTGTACCCCTGCATGCCATAGGGCTGCACTGCTTGGGGGTCCCAGAGCCTTTGCCCAGGTCCTGCAGGGCTGCAGGGCACCCCAAAACCCCAGGCAGGTGTGTGCTGCATCTGGGCACTTGTCCATGGAGGTGGGGGATGAATCTGTTCACCTCGTTCATGCCAAGTTGGCTAAACATTGCATGTACCCAAGCATGGATCCCTGGCCAAGAAACCTGGGAGAAATCCTTGGAACATCCTTGCCAGCCCGTGGACTCTCATACCCCCAGGGTCATGCTGAGTACAGGCACGAAAGCCCTCCCTGGGGCACAAGGCTGTGGAGGGGGCAGTGCAGAAGGACAGTAACACTCTTTTCTCCCCTCCTAGCACCCCAAACCTGCTTGTCCTGGTCCTGACACCCTCCACTGTGCTGGTGCTGGTTTTGGGCATCATCATCTGCTGCAGGATGAGAAGAGCATCGGTGGAGAGGAGTGGAGGTACAAGTGATCTGGGGGCCCAAGCTGTAGTTCTCCTCTGCAGGGTGGTTGCAGGGGTCCCCACACTGCTCCCCAGAACCCATCGCCCCACCCCAGCGCACCACACACTGCCCTCCCACTCCCATCCCAGGGCTGAGCAGGACTTGGAGTGACAGGGGCTGGACCCCCCAGGACCCCAACCCACTGAGCCCCACAGTCCAGGGTACTCTTGGCAAAGTCAGGCCAGACCTGAGGTTGCACAGGAGCTGATGTGACACCCATGGGGAAGGGCTTGGGAACCCCCAAAATGCTCTACTTCAGCAAAGGGAGCTCCGCATTTGTCTGAGCCATTTCTCTTGCTCTTCCCCCAGCAGCCTGGGCTGTGGAGAGGAAGAGGTCCAAGGACCTACAGGTACTGTGGAAGGGAGGGTGGTGGGATGGTTGTCTTGTGATGGCTCCACCATGAGGGAGCAACTGCCTTGAGCCCCCGCCTTGTCCTCACACACCTCATCCCCTCCAGGTCACTGCAAGCTGGGAGCGAGCAGCCACTTCCAATAACATCTACATGAACAGGGAGTGGGAGCTCAGCTCGCCCGAGGATGACTATGAGAACAGCCTGGCCAAGTGGCAGGTAAAGGGGGCTGGGGCAGCTCCAGGGGTGCACAGCAAGTTACCCCATGGGTGCTCCTTTTCCCTAGCCCTGCGGCAAGGAGGAGCTGCACCTTGCTTTGGGGTCACGCTCTTTTCCCCACGCCAGCCTTTCCCTCCCCTTTAACAGCCTGTCCCAGGTAGCAGTTCACAAACCCCGTAGGAACAGGCGTTATGTATTCACGAGCTTTTAGTACTCTAGCATAGGCGGACCTGCAAAGTGCCCCAAATCTTTGCATTTCTCCCCCATTTCAGGACTTTGAAAAAGGAGACAAAGTTTCAGTTTCCAGAGCTCCGGAACTGCAGCCGATCTACATGAACACGCACTGAGTGGCTCCGCGCTTGGCCCCTCGCTGCCAGAAAGCCCCGTGTCCGGGAAAGTTCATTCCCTGCAGCTCTCCCACTGTCCAGGGTGTGTTTCCCCACTGCTGCCCGAGCTCTCTCTGCCTCTCCCACTGAGATTCCCTGTATCCCACAGAAGCAACCCCTGTCCCCTCTGTACCGCATGGGGGGGCACGCTGCAGCGTGCCATGGGGTCCCGCAGCGTGATGTGCATGCCACCGGGCCAGCAGTGCTGTTTATCCCCACCCTGCCATGAGGTTATTAAATGAGATGAGATCAGAAGATTTGGGCTGTGTTTAAAATATCTCCCATCAAGCTAAAAGCCCAGCATCCCCCATCCAGGCTGTGGGGGACCTGGGGATGCTGCACCCTGGCAGCCCCTTCTCATCCTCCTCAGTTCTTGTGCTCAGCAATAAGGAGCATGTGGAGAGGAAGGGGAGGTCGGTGTCTAGTCGGAGATGTGACCTCTGTCCCCTCCCTGGCCCTGGTGACTCCAAGGTGGCCAGGAATGAGGTGGTGCCACGGCCGGTGCAGTCACCCCTGTTCCCACACAAAGCTCAGACGTCTGCTTCTTTATTTCTACCTGGTGCCTCATTCCCTTCCCTCCGTGTCTCTGCATAGAGAGAAGGGGCCAAAGGGCAGGGCGGGGTGGAGGGAGAGTGGGGTCCCATCCTGCTCCCCCCAGCCCAGCCTCCTGTGCAGATATCAGGATTTCAGCTGCGTACCCTGGGTGGAGGAGCTGCGGAAGGAAAAGCCCCTGTTTGAGTAGGTCTCATCATCTACCCAAATGCAATCACCCTGCTGTGAAACGGAAACACAGCAGTTTTAGAAAGAGGAAGAAAAAAACATGAGGATAGAAAGAAAAAGAAGTGGGGAGGTGCTGCAGAAAGGGCCTGTGGACAGCCCTGCGGTGGCAGCCTGGGCAGCGGGCGGCCAAGCTGGAGGTCAAGCTGGGGGAAGCTTGGCTCCATCCCTGCCCTGCCACGGGCCACGGGAGCTCCTGAGGGCAACCCATGCCTTGTCGTCTGCAAGAAGATCCAGTGCTGAACGGGGAGTGGGAGCATGGGGGGAGCCACTGTCTGGATCAGCTCCAGCAATGCAGGCATGTTCCCCATTTTCCCCTGAGCCCCAGAATAGTCATACCTGGGATAAAAAAGCCAGAGGAGGAGGAGGAAGCCCCACATTATCCCAGCCACTCTGTCCCAGCGAGCACCATCGGCCGATCTGACCCTGGCTACCTAGCCACAGCCCTTGGTGCCATACAGCAGCTCCAGGCAATGTCCGCATCACTCCCGCTCCCCCCTCTCTATACATCTCACATCTCCCACTCCCCCCAAATCAGCTCGGTGCTGCAGATCCCAGCAGAGCCCTGGGCTGGGGCCAGGCACCCACACCTCTGAGAGCTGGCAGGGTCTGGCATGTCCCTCTCAGCTGAAACGCAACCCAGGGGCTGAGCTGATGCCCTCTGAGCACCCAGGAGGCTGCATCCATCTTGGCATCTCTCCTTAGCCCGGCTGAGGGGAAGCACCAGGACACACAGCCTCCAGCAGCCCCAGGAACGCGAGGTGGGCTCTGCAAAGATCAAGCAAAGATTAAAGCTCCCATGCTGGTTTTGCCCCTTTTTGGCGTTGGAAGCTCTGCTCAGCTCATGTCCTCCAGCATCTCTCTGCAGCAGCCATTTGGGGTAAAGACCCCTCCTCTCCCACAATCTCCTGCCAAGTGGGGTGCATGGGGTCCCGTGTCCCATTTCTGTAGCTGCCCACCCTCCCCAGTGTGCTTCAGATGTGCCAGTCTGCAAAAAGCATCTCAGCAGCTTTTCACTCGCAGCAGAAACCCCCCAGCCCTGAGGCAAAGCCCGCTCAGATAAAAATAACCCGGCAGCAGAGCAGCATGCTTCACCGCTGCCTCTTGCCTGAGCAAAAAAGCAGCGAAAGACGCCGAGAGCGCACATCAGCTCAGCACCCCCCGGCTCACTGCCCTGCATGGGAGGCTGATGCCTGAGGATCTCCAGAGCAAAGCGGGATGATGGGGATATTGCCAGGCTGGGGCTGGCTCCTTCTCCCAGGAGAGGACAGGCTCTGACTGCGCCGGCGATGCTCCAGCTCCCACTGGCATCAAGGGGCCAGGGCTGCTGAGCCCCCCCGGGGGGCACGGGCCCCACGTCAGGCACTGACGGAGCCAAAGCCTCCCATCACCGCAGCCTCATGTCTGGGGCTAAAAGCCAGCAGATGGGGGTCTCCCCCAAAGTGTTTCTTTCCAAAGAGAGCCAGGAAGGAAGGGCTAGGGGAAGGTTCACTTTGCAGCCTTGTTTCTCTTTGGTGTCACTGTGGGTTTCTTTGCAGTTTGCCAGGCTCTGGCTGTCCCCAGGGAGGTCAGTGGCCAGGCAGGGGAGACCCTCTTCTTCCACTGCTGGTAGCCCCGGGGCTACGAGGGCTACAACAAGTACTGGTGCCGGGGGGCAGCCGGGACTCCTGCCGCAAGAAAGCTCCCCGGCAGCACGGCTGGGTCTCCATCCAGGACAGCCATGTCTTCTGTGTGATTCTGCTCACCGTGGAGAACATCTCCAAGGCAGATGCTGGGAGTTGCTGGTGTGGGGTCAAGAGGACGAGCAGGGACCTGATGGAGCCAGTGACTGAGGGTGGTCCCAGGTAAGCCCTGGTGTCTGTCTGGCTGGAGGTTTTGCTGGCCAGGACTAGCCACTGTGTTATGAGCCAGCAGTGACCTGGGAGGAGGCAGCAATGCAGGATGGAGCCCCTGGGACCCAGTCTAAACCAGTGGCAGATGTTTGGACGGGTGGCAAGTTGGTCTCTTGAGGGGATGCTCGCAGATGTAGGCAAAGCATGCTGGAACCCAATGCAGGGTCCAGTCCTGGGCTCATTTTGGGGCTCCCAGCACCCATCACCATGCAGGCAGGATGGTGGAGCTGCTGGCTACACACAGCAGTGAGCACTAATGCTGAGCCCTGGTGCTGAGACCAGGGAGCTCCTGCCAAGTGATATAACACTGAGTTTCTAGATAAGAAAAAGGGGTGGATCCGACCCCACTGGCCTTGGGGAAACCTCTGGTTCACAGTGGGTGGAGAGATGTCTTGCCATGGGAGACAAGGCCCGAAGAGGCAGTGAGGAGACAGGCAGGCAGGCAGGCACAGGCAGGTTGTATCCCTCAAGGATGCCAGCGGGGCAGGGGCATGTGCTGGAGGGGACATGGGCAAGTGTTTGCCTGCTGCCAGAGGAGATGTGGGGGACCCATGGTCATTTCCAGCCCCCAGTTCCCACCAGGACTTTTGTTTATGCAGCTGTATCAGCTACCACGGCAGCTCTCCTGGCTGCCCCCACCCCCTGGATCTCCACCACCGTGATGGAGCATCCCCCACCACCCATGCCATTGCTGTGGGGTGAGCCCAGGGCCCCGGGGCACAGAGTGGGCCACGGGCAGCAGTGGGTGCCCCTGTGGGAGGGGGCTTGCAAGGACAGGCAGGGTCTTTACCCATCAGCCTGGGCATTTGGGGGTGATGCAGTGGGGTCCCAGGCTGTTGCCCCCACTTTGCATCCCACCCCACAACTGGCTGTGGAGGGACTGTGGGAGGGAACCAGCACTCAGAGCGCTGCAAAAGCAAAGCCCCAGCCTTGGGATAGAGAGAACCAGCCCCACTCCTCTCCCCTCACCTCCAGCCCCGGGGGTCAGTCCTGAGCACCCTAGTGCCCACCCTGGTCCTGCTCTCCCTCCCAGCTGCTGCCGGCTCCACCAGACTCCTCTGCACCCTGTGCAGGAGGAGGGAAGGTAACGGTGCTCATGCATGCCCCGTCCCAGGCACACCCCGGTGCCCATCCCAGGACCCAGGGGACAAAAAACACTCGGGGCACAGGGTTGTGGGGAGCTCCCTGCTCCCAGTGACACTGAAAACCTGCTCCTGTGTCTCTTCTTTCTGGCATGCTGCCTCCTCACACCAAAGCCCCCGCTGCCCCCCAGGAGCTGGGCATCGCCACGGAGCTGGACCATGGCCCCATCTATGGCAACGAGCTGGACCTGGCAGAGGTGAGGGCCCCTGGTGCAGGCAGTGCGGGCAGTGCAGGCAGTGTGGGCAGGGGCCATGCAGCACAGCTGCTTGCCCTGGGCAGCCCCTGCACTGCCCAGCTGTGTCCCAGGGCTGCAGGGACATGCTGTCCCCTCGCCAGGGTGGCCTCAGTGACACGGAGCAGGACCCCTGAGCCGCAGGACGACGGTATCTACACAAATACCCTGTGTCAGGAGGAGGTGATAGTGACAACCAGCCAACATTTCCCGGGAGAAGAGGTTTTCTACTTGTCCTGTGGGAGCATCCCTCGTGGACAGAGGGTCCCTGCGGTGCCACCCCTGGGGATGTCCTCGTGATCTCCCCCAGGGACATGCTTGCTGCAGCAGAGAAGGTGAAGGAGCATTGCAGGAGGCAGCTGCTGCTGTCCCATCACTGTGGCATCTTGGTGGTGTGACAGCCTCTGCCCGTGATGCTGGAGCCCAAGGCCATGCTGGCACCATCCCCCAGCCTGCAGGACCCAGAGACCCCCCTGCCCCTGTGCGGCTTTGGCAGACTGACCCGCTCCTCTCTGATGGCAAGAAACCACATCCCTGATCCCTGCACAGGCTGAGAAGTGGGATGATCCCTGCGCAGGCTGAGAAGTGGGATGTTTTCCCAGCTCAGCAGCAAACATATTGCTTTGGGTTCAGATAAATCCAATAAAGAAATTCATCTGCAGGGACTCGGTCTGGAGGGGAGAGGGGACGATCTGGTGCACCCACAGAGCTGCTCTGCTCTTTCTGTCCCCTTCGGGGGTCCCCGGGGCAACCCAGTAATGCTGGGGCTGTGTTAGGAAGGGGCAATGGGAACCGATACTCAAAGAAAGGAAGATGAGAGCAGCCGGGGAGGCGGCTGGAGCCCTGGCTGCTCAGCCTTTCCAGGAAGGCTTTTCAGCAGAAGGCAGGTTTGCAATCTCCAGCCACTTCCTGAGCTTAGATCTTGCTGCTATTTGCAGTGATTTGGCTCACAGCCCGTCAGCCGGTTCACCGGGAATGAATGGGGTTACTTGATGGTCAGAAGGAAAACTCGGAGCTTCCTCTTGCTGTGGCAGGGGGCACAGGGAGGGCAGGGCATGGGGGGAAAGAGCTGCCTCCGCCTCAGGCAGGGCCAGCGGTTGGTGCTTTCTGCTCTTTCCGAGAAGGACTGAGGAAGGGAGCTGTCAGCAAAGCAGTTGCCTGGGAAGTGGCTTTGCTTTTTTTGTTTGGGTTTCTGAAACTTTCAGTGGAAACGTTTAATTTCAGGAGAAAAACGGTGTTGTCACTCAAAACCCACGGCTGTGCCAGAAAAGGCTTTTTTTTGGGGGAAATGAGACACTTCTGCTTAAGAAGACAAACAAAAGCAGCCCAGCTCACACTGGCAGCTGGCTCAGGAGCCAGGGAGCAGCAGTGCAGTGGGGATGGCTGTCCATCATGCCAGTCCGTTATCCCAGTCCATCACAACTGGGAGAGCATCCCAGTGGTCCCAACCATCCATCCACAGGGGCTGACCTGCATTCGCTCTACCCCGGTCCCCAGACCCCAGCTCTGGCTCAGCCCCCCTGCAAAGTCACCCTGAAGCCCTTTGGGCTTTGTGCATGGGGTAGAGGCTGTGTTTGCCGCTGGGATGGACATAGCAGCGGAGGAACCCGCTGCAGTTTAGCACCTTGCTGGGAACCAGCAGCGGCTTCAGAGCAAAAGCAGAGTGTCTTTCTCACAAGACACCCCCAGTGTGACTCATGGTCCATGGGCAAAGGGGATGAAGCAACTGCCTTCAAAAAGGACATCCAGGGTCTGCGGGTAAACACTGCCCAAGTAAGCAACAGGAGAAAGAGGCTTGGGAAACTCCTGGGACGCCCAGGTGCATGTGAACTTGGCTCCATCCCACAGACTGCTTTGTGAATAAACAAGGGGAAAATTCTGCATCGGGAGCGAGAAGGTGGAATATGAGGATTTTCCTGGTTTGGACCCTTTTCCCAGGTGAGGCCCAGGAGGACAGGTCAGGCAGTTCCCACCCCACAGGTTCTGACAGAACTGCGGAGAGCCTGGGACCGAGCCAGCCCAGGAAGCCCACCGTGGTCACAGCAAGAGCCCAGCTGATACCATCCTTCTCTTGTGGTCAGCGGATGGCTACAGGGCGTGATCTCCAAAATACGCTTGTATTGCTGTCATATGAACCCTGGTAATACAGCTTTTTGCTCATTTAATAGCACACAAGCTTGACAGGCACTTTTTTTAATGACTAGGGACATCTCATCTCAGCACAGCTCCCCAGCGCAGCGGGGGAGCCTCCCTCGGGACAGGGTGCTCCCGAGCATCCCGGGCTCAGATCCCTCCCAGTTCCCCGAGGAAATGCAGGTACGTGCTTGCAGCACCTCTCCCTGTCCCCCACAGGCAGCTGGGCAGTGACGGGCCCTGCGCAGGTGACAACCGAGCAGGATGGTTCGCTGGCAGTGTCCTGCAGGTACGAGCTGGGCTACGAGCTCCACTCCAAGTACTGGTGCCGGCAGGTCTTCCTCTGGTTTTGCTTCACCTATATCGCCCAAACCAACGGCTCGGAGGTGACGGTGACACAGGGCAGGGTGTCCATCACGGACAACCACATGGCACGCTCATTCGTGGTGACACTGGGCAGTGTCACATTGGAGGACGCAGGCTGGTACTCCTGCGGGGTGAGGAAGAGCCTGTGGTTCAGCCCGTGGCACTCCACCAAAGTGATGGTCTCCACAGGTAAAGCCAGGCTGTGAGCAAAGCAGGGGCGTGCGATGGAGCCTGTCACTTGGGTCAGAGCGCTGGGGACAGGGCCACCCCAGCCAGGGGAACGCCGGGGTTGTCAAAGCAGGAACAAGCTCCTTGCAGGCACCGAGACCCGCTGGAGGCTGCCCCAGTGCAAATTTGGACGAGGGACAGGGGAGGCTGTACGAAGCTTCGTGCAGAGCACAGCCTCTCCCTCACTCCCATTCAGCGTCTCTGCTTCCACAAGCCCGTTCTTTGGGCTTCCCAGTTCCTCGCAGTAAACCCCCCCTTTTTCTTCCTCCTCCTCAGTGCCCAGTGCATTGCCTGGAGACCCCCACTTCCACCTCTGTGGCCAAAGTTTCGGGACAGAGACCCCCTGCGCAAGGGGCAGGATGGGGTGCAGGGGGGCTCTCTACTTTGTTCTGACTCTCTGTTTGTTTTCCTCTCAGCTGTTTCAACCACAAGCGACGTGAGCCCGTTGGCCACCAACCACCTGTGCCCCACGGGCTGTGGGGAACCTCCAGTGCTGAGTCAGGGCTTGGGGTCTGGGTAAGCCCCCAACAGCATCCCCCAGCCTAAGACACCTTTTCCCGTGCATGCATCCCCCTGCCCTGGATCCCCCTGGTTGCAGCAGCCCCAAGGAGCATCCCGGGGGCAAGCAGGGCAGCTGGCACACACACAAGTGCCCCAGTCCCCATCCTTATTGCCCAGACCCTACTCAAGCATCATCTAGCATCATCTCCTTTCTCCTACCCAGGTCCCAGCTCAGCATCACCTACCTGCTGCTCCTCCTCAGTGTGAAGGTGCCCGTGGCGCTGGCCCTGGCATGCAGGGCCGTCTGGGTGAGGAGCCAGTGCAGGAGCCACGACCGGGAAAACCTGCGGCTCTCCGAGACAGCCGGCAGCACCAGGGCACTGGGCTGCCCATCCATCCCAACCACCTTGGAGCCACAGGGGTGTCCTCCTGTCCCCTTGCCCCCCACCCTGCCGGGGCTGCACCACCCGTCACAGCCGCCCCGTGCCGGGAGGTGCTCGGCTCTGGGTGCTTCTCACCCTGTGAAGCTTCGGCCCCTCCTGGCAGCCCCTGTGCTGGAGAGGGGAGGGTTTGGGGCACAGGCAGCCTGCACCTGCTGAGCTGGAGCTGCCAACTGAAGACAATTTTGCAATAAAGCCTGAGTGTCTTGCAGGTACCTGTCTGTCTGTCTGTTTGTCTGCCTGCTCCCTCCTTGGGCTGCCAGCACTGCCCAGGGTGCTGGTGGCTGCCGATGCTGATGTGTTGGGACATGCTGCAGCATGGCTGGGGGTGACAGGGGGCCACGCGGGCTCCTGCTCCACCAGGGCCCTGCTGAGCCCTGGTGTGGGGAGAGGAGACCTCAGCCCCACCAGCCCTGCCCGGTGCAACCAAATGCCCATCTCCAGCTGAGCGAGAGCCAGGGAACAGTGTCCTTCCACAACTGTCTCCCCCACTTCAGCAACTTTCCACCCTCAGCACGAGAGCAAAACTTACATCACACCCAGCTGCACCATGGGCTTCTTTTCTCATTGCTCCTATTATTCTCCAGGTTCTGCATCTACAAAAAGCGGGCACTTGCACACTGCCGAAACCCTGCAGAAACCCTGCTCCTTACATGTGCTTGTGTCCCATGAGGTGGCTGGCATCAGCAGCCACATCAGGGAGAGCAGCGTTGCGGCCTCCATCCTCCTCGGTACTACGCCACATCCCGCATTTCATGGCACAACCAGCTTTACTGGCATCCCCCCAGAAAGCTCTGGAGGAGAGTTGTTTCTCTGCAGCTCTGTTTAAGGAACCAAAATGCCCAAGATGCCCGGAGCAGGCATGAACCAGGAACTCTCAGTCCACTCCAGCCCCACGTGGCAAAACCTCCACTGCAGACGCAGCAGTTTGGCTGCACAGGATGGAGAAAGCTGGAGAGCCCGGCCATGTGCCCCGCACCTCGCTCTTCCTGCCGCTCCAGGCTGCCTGCTCCTGTGAAGGTGCTGGGAGCCCACTGGGAGCGCAGGGGCCAGGGCTGTGCTTCCACCCGCTGGGGTCCCAACTCCTTGTTTATTGTTTGGTGTGTTTGAAGGCCCTCATCTTCCTAGGACTGGCCAGTGCCGTCTCCTGGGTGAACACATGGGAGCAGGGAAGCTCCAGGAAGGGGACACTGGGGGAGCAGGTGGGACGTCCTGTCCCTGGAGCGCCCCATCCAGGGACAGCTCCTGACACTGTCAGATGGGGACAGCCCTGTCCCAGGGCCACCACGTGTGGAGGGGATGGAGGTGGCAGCTCTGAGGCAGAGCTATGGGGAACTGCAGGGCTCCCAGGTTGTTCCCTGCAGGGGAAGGGACCTGGGAGCAACTGAACAGGGACCCCAGCAGCCCAGAGCCCAGCCCAGGTGATGCTCAGGGCAGGGACCCTTCGCCTACAGAGAGCCACCATTGGGGTCCAGGGGCCAGGGCCAGGCACAAGTCAGGGCCAGGGACAGCTCAGTCGTGTCTCCACCAAGGAACACCCTCAGCACTGCTAAACTAGAACCAACCGCTGGCAATAAATCTGTCTCCTCGCCTTCACTAAGGCCAGAGCTGCGATGGTATTGGCAGAGGAACTGCGTGCAAGGCTTTGGTCTGAGCTGGGACCAGCCCATGGCTGTAGGCGAAAGACCCTGTGACACCCAGCGCGGGTCTGGTCCCTGTGCATGGGCTGCATTTGTCCTGGCTGTCCCCACGTCCCCAAACCCTTCCTCACCCCTGGGAGCTTCTTCCAAAGTGTTTGCCCAACCCAGCACAGGCTCAGCAAGTCGCTGAGGGGTGGGAGGGAGGACACTGGAGCAGACTGGTACTTCCATGATACAAGGGATGGAGATGAGGGGGAAGCCCAGAACCCAGTCAGGGCACTGGGCATGGGGCTACTGAGCTGCAGAGGGGCTGTGCTGGGGACAGCCCGGGGGGACGCGCTGGCCAGGGCAGTGGGGATGGGCACTCACGTCCAGCTGCACAGAGACAGGAGGCCGCGGCTCCCCCTTTGCATTTCCCACGGCGGGGACAGGGTGCCCATGCAGGAGCACTGCCCCCAGCCTGGGGGCACGTTTGGGGCTCAGGGGGTCCCTGTGCGGGGCTGAGACACCTCTCGAGAGGCAGATCCCCCGCTGGGTGCCCTGCCTGGCCGGAGAAGTTGGGCAGTGTGGCAGCAAGGCAGGGAAGAGGCAGGACTGCACCCTGCCATGGGGACCATGCCAGGGACAGAAGGGGGAACCTCTGGGGCAGGGGAAGGAGCGGGGGTGGGAGCGTGGCAGCAGGGCTCAGGGAACAGCGCATGGCAGTGCCCTCCGTGACAGGGGAGGCAGGAAGTCAGCTGAGACCAAACGAAACAAGAAATTTCACGCCCTCGCTACACCTCCAGCAGCAACGGGTTTGGTACCCCAGGCACAAGAGGAAGAAAAGCCCCAGAGACACAATGAAGAAGGAGTGTGAGGGGCAGGAGGGCTGCCCTGACACATGGTCCAGGCCAGCCTGTCCATGTGGCTCCTGCTGCTCACTGGGATGCTGCTGCCAGGTAAGGCTGAGGGGATGCCGGGGGATCAAGCCCCACACTGAAACGGCCCCATGGGGCAGGAGGTGTTGGTGTGGCGGCAGCAGCACTCCTGCAGCTCCATGTTTCTCCGCAGGCTGCTGGGCGGTGATGGTGCCCGGCACCGTGCAGGGATTCCAGGGGGGGTCCCTCTCGGTGAACTGCATGTACCAGCCCGGCAAGGAGTTGAAGCCGAAATTCTGGTGCCGTCCGGGAACCTTGTACACCTGTGGTACTGACATCATCATCACCTCGGAGCAGCGTCCCACGGTGCGGCAGGGCCGATTCTCCATCCGGGACAATCGTGCGCAGCGGGTGTTCACCGTGACCGTGAAGAGCCTGGACAAGTTGGACGCGGGCACCTACCTCTGCGGGGTGCGACAGAGCACAATCTGGCGCGATGACAGTGACCATGTGGAGGTCATCGTGTCCTCAGGTCAGTCCCTGCACGTGTGTGTCCCCCCTGCACAGCACCAGTGACCATCACGGGGGGGCCGGGCCCAGGCTGTGGGAGGAGACGGTACCTGGGGGGGCAGGGGGATGGAGAGGGACAAGGGCCGGGCAGTGCCCGGCAGGCACCCGCTGTACCTGTCCCCTCTCCGCAGTTGCAGCCCCGATGCTCAGCCCGGCCCCCGTCCTCCCTCCGACCACCCCCCGGCCGCCCACCGCGGGCATGGACGTTCCGCAGGGGAGCCCCGGCCCCGTCAGCATCTTCCCAGTGCTGGCCGGGCTGCAGGTGCTGGTGC
>VYZV01012850.1:140196-150438 GCA_013401275.1 Pandion haliaetus | reverse complement strand
AACAGATGTGTATTTAACCTGTACAATTAGACTAAACAGGTGCACACGATAGGTGGAGCGATCCCCCGTGTGCCCAGCGCTGCAATAAAGGAGTGCCTGCTTCTTAACTTCTCATTGCTGTTAAGGAGTTTTATTCCAGATTTCGGCAAGAACGGGGCCCGGCACCGTGCGGGGATTCCAGGGGGGGTCCCTCTCGGTGAACTGCATGTACCAGCCCGGCAAGGAGTTGAAGCCGAAATTCTGGTGCCGTCTGGGAACCTTGTACACCTGTGGTACTGACATCATCATCACCTCGGAGCAGCGTCCCACGGTGCGGCAGGGCCGATTCTCCATCCGGGACAATCGTGCGCAGCGGGTGTTCACCGTGACCGTGAAGAGCCTGGACAAGTCGGACGCGGGCACCTACCGCTGCAGGGTGTGACAGAGCACAATCTGGCGCGATGACAGTGACCATGTGGAGGTCATCGTGTCCCCGGGTCAGTACTTGT
Organism: Pandion haliaetus; assembly: GCA_013401275.1. Taxonomy (NCBI): domain Eukaryota; kingdom Metazoa; phylum Chordata; class Aves; order Accipitriformes; family Pandionidae; genus Pandion; species Pandion haliaetus. The sequence continues at coordinate 149,950 of VYZV01012850.1, read as the reverse complement.
GGGTCCCCCTGGTCCAGCGTTGATGTGTCTTCCACCAAGTGCTGGGAGTGGGGGCTGCAGTGAGGGGCAACCTGGAGGAGGTGGGTGCCCACGCTGCGTGGGGCAGCCCCAGCGTGTTTCACCGGGGCTCAGCAGGCTGCTGCCGTGGCAGGTGCTGCCTTTACCCATCCCCCATGCCTAGGTATCACCACAGCCCATTCTCAGTGCCCCAGGGTCAGTCACCCCCGTCGCTGGGGTGCACCACCCTGCTCTCCATGCCCCATTTTCCCTTCTCATCAGATCCTGCTGGCCCTGTCTGTGCTCTCCTTGCCTTGTTTTATAATACCAGGGAGTTCCTCAACCTCCCATGCTGCCCCATTTCTTGCTGTGGGGCACCCAGTGCCTGTGGGCACCAGGCCCTGGGCCTAGGGAACGTCCCTCTCCGTCCCCTCTCCAGGGACCAGCTCCCATGGTGGGACACTTATATGGGGCTGTTGTGTTAGTACCGGGCTGGGCATGGGGTGCCCATACCCCCCTCCTGCAGGGTGAACTCTGCTGTATGCATGCGTGTTTTGGGGGGGACCGGGACCACAAAAAGCCCCCTGGGCAAGGGCAGGGGTTTACAGCCCTCCCACCTCGAGGAGTGTGCTCTGGACGTGGCAGAGGGGACCCAGCTTCTCCTGGTGTGACAGTAAGTGGGTCACTTCTGACTCTTTGCAAAACCCGCAGCATTTTCCCCCGTGGAGACAAGGAGACTGACTGAACTTCTCCTCTTTTTGTTACAGCTTCCTCTTCCTCCTCGCTGGCAATGCCCTGTGCCCCAACCACTGTGCACCCCAATCTCACTAGCTTTGTATCGGTCCCCACGCAGACAGCTCCCCAGGGCAAACCTGCGCAACCGGGATCAAATAGCTCCCACCCCAAACACTCCAGCCCTCCACAGAGAGTACCAGCAGCGGTCACCTCCCTCCAGGAGGTCTCATTGGTGCACCTGGAGCCCTGGAACCCTCCGGGCTCTTCACACCTCCCTTAAGGATTCAGACCTCCTGCTTTTGCCTTTAGAGACCAGAGTTTCATCCTCTCAGGCAGCCACTCTGCATGGCAAATAATCCCAGCGCACCTGGTCACTTGGCCCCAGCAAATCTCTGCTTGTACCCTGTCCATCTTGCAGCTTAAGCAAGGCATAAGTTATCACCATGCAAGAAGTGGTTTCTGGCTGCAACACTGACCCTGTTTCCTTCCCCAAAACTCAGAGGGACCGTTTGCTTGTAGGAAACCCAAGTGCTGAGCTGGGTCCTGTTCTGTTTTGTAGTCACACGCAGCGTGGCAGAGATAGCTGACAAGGCATGAGAACAGAGCAGCAGAGCTTCCTCCCTCCTCTCCTGCCTCTTAGAGGTGACACAAGAAGTGACCAAAGTTGAGGCTTCCCATCAGCTTGCTCGAGGGGTAGCTGGCACACCGACCTTGCCTGGTTGCCCATTACAAGGTCAACAAATAGTAGAGCTAAACCAGAGCAAAATTAGGTGCAGAAACTGATCCTTAAAACAGTGAAGACGCAGCAGCTCTCAGATGCAGCAGCTCTCAGACCCGAGTGTCCATTTGCTTCTGCAGTTTTCAGTTTGCTTTGCTCCATGCCCAGCTTACAGCCTGACCACCCCCATGCCTGCTTCCCTGCCTCCCAAGACAAGTCCTGTCACCCCCAGCCACTCCCTGCCTGCCTGCCCCATGCTGGTTCTTCCCGAGTCTGCTTCCGAGAAGTGTGAGAAGAGAAACTTTTTTTCTTGCAGCTTGGACGTGGTTGAGCACATCCTCACTCCAGGCATCGTAGTGGTTTTTCTTTGGCTTGCAATTGCTGCCGGCGTTTTGGTAATAATGTCCAGGAAGAGGAAGAAGGGTAAGTGAAGCTGTCACTGCCGCACACACGCTGTTTCTGCATCAGAGCCTGTCTTCTGCTATTTTTGGTTTTTCCTCTATATTTCATTTTTTCTCCCCCATTCCCTACCTGATCCATCCAGTTCCTGGGTCCATCACTGAGACATCCACCAAAGAGGTCTCCTTACCCCGAGGGAGCAGCGGGATCATCCCATGGGTCTCCCCCCACAGGAGCAGGGAATGGCAGCTCTTGGGGTGGGTGCTGCCCAGCACGGCACCCTCTTGAGTCTGCCTGGGCACCGTCAGCTTCTCCAGATGTGCTCAGTTGCATAGGCCAGGCTTGTCCTAGGCTTGATGCAAAGTTTAAGGCCAGTGTGAAGGATGGTGAGGGACGGGAGGGGATGTCACCAGCTGGCAGGCGGGGTCTGGTTTTATTTGAAGAACTGCTCCAGTTTACATGGTTGATGGGGCAACAGGTTCCCTTCCTGCTTTACAATGAGATTTGCAGTGGCAGCCTGGTTTTTTAATATATTTCTTTTCCTCTGGCTTCACTCATGTCTAACCACATCTGTGCTTCATCCAGCCCTCTCCAGAGCGGCCATAGAGATGGACAGGACTCACAGCGCGTCGCACACAGTAAGGCAAACCAAATGAGGTCTCGGGATGGTGTGCTCCGAGCTCTCCTGGAGAGGGGAAATGTTACGCCCTAAGCTGAGCAAATGACCTGCCAGAGCCGTTTGCTTTCAGCCAGGTTCATGGCCTTTTAGGCTGGGAGGGATCCTTCAGGCTCCATTCGCCAACAGAAAGACCCAACCAGGGATTTTGTGTGACTATTGCAGAGTATTCCTGGGAAGGGAATTTAGGATTGAGCTGAGAGGTTTCTCCCCAAGCTCCTCCAAGCATGGGAGCTGCTTCTCTGGGTGAAACAGCCTTAGGAACCTGCAGCAAAGCACACTTGAGGAGGCTGCGGGGCAGCTGATCTTCGGTCACTGCTTGGGAAGTATTTTCTAATGTTTTCTGCCAGCTTTCAAGGAGGGGCTGGTGTCACTAACCAGGTTTTCCCTGGGGAATCGTGAGCCAGCCCTTGCTGCAAGTTAAATTTTCCCCCAACACTCCTGCAGCCATCTCAGCTTTCATCAGGACAGGCAGTGGGATGAGAGATGTTCCCATCCCTGGGGGCTGCAGGCAGGGGCTGCAGGCAGGGGAGCAGCAGCAGGTTAAGAGCTCACCCCTTTCCTTCTCATGTCAGGGAGCTGATGCCTTGAACTACGCAGACGTTAACCACCACGTGGGCACAGCCGAGACCCAGCTGTACAGCAATGCTGAGGCTTTCCACTACTTGGCAAACACTGAGACCGAGTACACAGAGGTCAAGCAGAGCAATAACATAGGAGAATGCAAAGCAGCGCCAAGCTCAAGGCGGTGGGTGGAAAGCTGGGGTGGGTGGGTGACGGTGTGGGCAGCGGGAGGGGTTGGGCGGGTAGGGAGGGAGCTGCAAAGGGACATGCCAAGCTGGGGTGCAAATGACCCTGGATAATGTGGGTGCCCTCTCCAGTCCCCATGGCTGCTCCTGGGTGCTTAAAGCGGCCAAGAGGAACCCTATGAAGGATGTTTTTTGTTTATCCCCCTCATTTCCCAGCATTTGGAAGAGGAAAAGAGGCTATGTATACCAGCATGCGGAATTCCCTGCTGAAGCAGCAAGAGATCTACGCCAACATGCCATCAGCTCCACAGCCCAGAGAAGAGCTTTACAGCACAACGCAGAGGGTGTGAGCCGGCACCTAGCCCCATGGGCTGCTCCTGCTTGTGCAGGAGCTGGCTTGACAGTGGAGCTGCTGCTCTTGTAGGCTCAGAGGTTTCCTTGGAGCGACCTTGACGAGGATGAGGTTGAGCAGGAGGCGCAGAGTGGGATGAACTCATCCCTCTGCATTTGGAGACCTCACCCGTACAGCAATGGTGCTGGGAATGAAAAACTGCCCCTTGCATTGGATGAGCCCAGGCCAGAGACCGGCCAGGCAGGGTGTAGAAGAGGCCGGCAGTGGGAGGCGAGGGTGGTCTGGGGGTTGTGGGTGGGCTGCCTGGCTCCCTGCACCCAGCACCCACCCGGCTTGCCCCTTTGGCTGTGTTATTCATGTGGGCTGAAGCTCCCAAGCCTGCTAGTCCCCTCAGCCTTTTTTTCATGCCGATGCCAGGCAGAGCTGGCAGCTCTGGGGAAGCAGGACAGCAAGAAATGTTATATCCAAATGCATTTGTTATATCCAAATACTGGGGGGCTCAGGTGGAGGGTGGAGTGCGTTAGTGTCTTGGTGCAAAGGAGACGGCAGAGGTGCTCCTGTTCCTTCTGCCCGGCAGCTGGGAAGCATCTCCCCTGACCCCCCTGGTCCCACAGCCCCCAGGGAGGTTTGCTCCTGCTCTCTCTCCCCCGCCACCCCCAAGGACCCCCGGGCTGGGAGCACATGGGTGGGCTGTAACCGTGACCCTGCTCTGCTTATCATTTATTTTCTGCCACCCACTAAATACGTTCTTGTCCTTTTGTGTAAAGTATCGCTCCTTTATCAGTGACAGGAACTGAGAATCTGATAGCATCTAGTGCAGTCTTTAGCTATATTTGTACATTCATTGCAGAATGTCGCCCCAAAAGCAGGTCCGGCCCCTCACTGGTGCCCAGGTGGACTCCAGCAGCGTTGCAACCCAGATCTTTAAGGGCAAGGACTCTGCTGCTCCAGCACGAACCAGCATCCCCACTGCCGGCAGCTGCGGCTCGGCTCCCTGCCAGGACATCCCATGGGACTGCGCTTTGGGGAGGCTCTTGTCCCCGGCATGCCGGTGCCCTCCTCCGTGCATATTTGCTCTGCTCCTGCCCAGCACCAGGCAATTCATCCATCGTGACAACCCACTCCCCCAAAAAACAGGTCACAGGGGTGGGCATCTATTCGTGAGGCTGAGTCAAGTGTATTTCAAGGCTTCATTTGGAAAGAATTCGTTAACTTTGTTAACTGCTGCAAAGCTTTGTTTCAGTATTTTTGTAATTGTTTTATTCAAGAAGCCGCATGGAGCATCCCTGCTCTGTCAAAACCAAAGGCAGCTGCAAGTAGATGTCAGTGGTATGACAGTTGTGGTTATTCCTATAGGTTGTTCCTATATAAGCTTATCTTCCTATGTAAGCAAAATTCCTCTTGTGTTCGGTCAGGAGGTGGGATCCCTCCTTCCCACCTTGCCGAGGCTGGGCTTCAGAGAAGGGAGCACACAGGGAACAGCGATGGCACAGACAAGCATTGCTGCAATTTGTAATGAAAATGAGCATCCAGCCAGATTCCAGCCATCACTGGGAAAAAAGGGAAAGCAAACCCCTCCGCACCCACGCGGACAAACTTCTTCTGCCACAAATTTCATGTGGAACTGGGGAAAAAAAAGAAAATCACATATTGCTCCTCCTGCTGCCCCATTTATTACTGGAGATAATAACCCCCCTTCTCTGAAGGAGTTGGGAGGAGGAAGCAGTTGGATATTTTTTAGGTAACCAGGTCCCATTATGCCATATCTGGAGGGAGTTTTCATGCTTTAAAAAAAGAACTAAACGGCTTACTTAAATTAAAGCCCTCGCCGCAGTGCTAAGGCAGAAATAGCCGCCAGCTGCGTGATGGGGCTGCACAGGGGGGCAGAGTGTGCAGGACCCTCGGGGCGTGCAAAGGTGGGGTGTTCGGCAGCACCATTTTGAGCACCAAAGTTTTAATAGCTGAAGACTTTCAAGCTTTTTTCAGGTAACTTTAAGAGCATGAGAAATTTGCCTTTTCTCCAGCATTAGTGGTGTTTCAGGGCAGCTGCCTGGAAGAGAGAAATAATGCCTGGCAGGTGAAACCTCTGCACTTTTGGCATTGGAAGGGCTGACTCCTGCTGGAAAGAGGGCTGGGAGCAGAAAATCTGAGCTCTTCCACACACGCAGTCCCATGCAAGTGGTTTTGCTCTGGGAGACAAGTTTTCCCTTGCCATGGGAATCTGGGCGCTGTAGCTCTGCGCAGCCGGGCTGGTTCCAGGGGCAGGGATGCTGATTTACACCATGCAACCAGCTCTGCCCCAAAATCATGATTTCTGAGCTCTGGCTGTGGGAGTCTGCTGAAAGTGGAAATGTCCTGTCACGGTGCACAAACCTTCCTGTAACTCACCCCTTCCCGAAAGGGAACGGTGATTTTTCTGGAAGCACCAAGAGCTGCTTCTCCACCACCTCCTCCAGGCAGATCCCAGCCCTGGGCTGCTTCTTTTGGGGACCTGCAAGGCAGAGCCTGAGCAAGGAGGGACAGCGGGAGCAGATGGATGCGGGAAGGTCCTCAGCAGGACAGGGGTATTTTGGAAATTCGGTTTTAGAGCTAGGCTCAGTTTCTAGAGCCATTGTGTGCACCCAGCGGTGAACCTCATGGGTGAGGGAGTTGGGTACGGCCGGGCAGGGCTGCTCCCTGATGTCCACCTTGTCCCACATAGCCCTGCTCCCTTCTCCACCTTCCCACCATTGCACCCGTATTTTATAACTCATTCAAGTGTGAAGCGGATGACTTCTGGAATAATTGTCACTGGAATACATACATATTCTCTCACAAAATTTGCTAATACTCAGAGGTACTCAGCAGGAGAGAAAAATCTTCTCCTGGCCAGGGACAGAAGGCAGAGAGTCAGAAGCAGCAATCAAGCCTTGCTGGAGAGAAGAGTGGTTCCTGGGCAAACGGGGAGCCTGTGTGAACCTGGGGAGAAAGACAAACCACAGCAGGACAGAGCTAGGAAAGCCCCCCCACTGCCTGGCTCGTTAACGAATTACTGTAGCCTGCAAGGCCCAATTAACATATAAGGAGAGATGAGCAGGTAGGATGATCCAAGCAGAGAAGGAGCTTTTCTTCTACTCCTGCCACAGCAAGATTTTAAGGAAGGGGAAATAATGAACGCAGCCAAGCACAGAGCCCTCACTAAGGAGATGGGGTGCTGCTGCCAGCCCTGCTTTTGTTGGGACCAGTTTTGTTTGGGGTTGGGACCAGTTGGGTGTGCTCTGCTGCTGGGGAAGCCTTGGCTCCATAAGCAGGAGGGAAGTGTCTTTTTTCTGCTCCTTGGGCTTTGTTTGTTTCTGCTCCTGGGCTGGTTTAAGCCACAAGGTTGAAGCCGGGGTGAAAAGAGCAGAGGGCTGTGCGGGTGGAGGAGCCTGTGTTGGGGCCAAGATGTGCCTGTTGCTGCCTGGGGCTTTTCTAAGGAAGCTGGGCAATAACTGAGTTTAAACAACTCCTGTAATAAATGGTTTTGGTCATGATCTGGTAGGAACCTGAGTGTGACGTGAGTGGCACATCTAATGCAGGGAAAGGGGATTATCTGGTGGGCTGCTGGGTGGGGGTCACATGTTTTATCCCCCTCCACCATGAACTAGGGTTGCACCCAGCTTCCTGCTCCTGCCGGTCTGGGGAGGAATGCAGGATTTGGGGAGCACCTCCATCTTTCCTTGGAGCATTTCCCTCCGCTCCATCAGAAAGCATGTGTGCTTGAGGCACCCGGCTCCTCCTTCCCCAGGGATGTGTACTGGGGCACATACCCTGGCTAAGAACCTGGTGTGGGGGAGCATGGCTCTTGTACCCCCGGGGCTGTGCAACTGCTTCCCAAACTGCTCTTGCTACCTGGCAAGCTGGGAAGCCACAGGCTGCGGGAATGCCTCTGACTCGTTTTTGATAAACAGCCTGTAAACACCATTAAACTGTGATTTGTTTCTTATGCCTTGCAAGGCACGGATCTTGAATAGGGGAGTAATGCAAGGAAGAACAAACTTCTCACAGCAGAGGAGGGATGATGAGTTTTTTGCCCTTTTTAATGGCAGCCCATGCGTTGTCTGGCTCGAGCCTCGCTTGCGCATTGGTCAAAGCACCATGAGGGAACGGAGCTGAGGCAGAGCTGTGCCTGTGCTCACTCCCAGCCCTGGCACCGCTGCCTGCCTTGGGACAGGACAACCTCGGCTGCCTCCAAAGCAGCCTGGCCGTTTGTTACCTGCACCGAGATCTCACCCTTGCATGTGGTGAGCCTCTTCCTGCCGGCGTGGAGACGCTGAGCCAGTCCTGCAGCTCTTGGCCTTCATGGGCATGGACCAAATCGCTCCTGTTACGAGGGGAAGCCCTCCTGGAGCTCAGCAGGCTGCACGGAGCCCTCCCGCTGCCCAGGGAAGCCCCTGTTATCTAAACCTCTTCCCCTGAAAACCCTCTGGGCAGTTTTCCCCTTAAAACGCTCTGCTGCAGTTCCCTCCGCCGTTATCAGCTGAATCTGCCCAAGAAGCTCACAGCTCCCCAGAGCTGCTATCGCCACCCAGACACTGCTTCCTATTTCCCCTGCTGAAATACTTGCCCCACAGCAGCTTTTGAGGGAGGGAAGGCAGGTGTCAGCCGGTGAAGCTGTGGGTCCTGTGGTGAGGGTCTGCCTTGGAGCCCAGGTTCCATCCCCGGGCACTTCTGCTGCCTGCAGCCACCCTGGGAGCTCGCCCAGGTGAGCTGGGTGAGTGTCCTGAAAGAGGTTTTGAATCTTTTCAGGTTTTATTGCAGCAGAAACAGGACTGGGGTCATTTTTTTTTTTTCCTTAAAGCAAGCTCGGCAGCAGGACGCTTTTGTGCAGAAGGCCCTGCCGTGCCCACGCCTTCGTGCAAGTGTTTCCTGCCATCGGGGCTGCTCTTGCTTTGACAAGCCAGTGGCTCTGGGGCAGCAGCAAACTCGGCACTCATCGCTGGGCGCCCAAAAATTCTCCTCTGCCAGCGTGGGGGGGGCTGGCAATGCCTCTCACTGCTGAGAGCCCCCTGAGCAGCATCGCAGGGCCGGGGGGCTCCCCCAGGCTCGGCAAGGCCCTTGCACACTGCCTGCGGGGAGGAGCGGAGCTGAGCGCCCTGCGAGGGCACTGGGCCTCGTGCCCAGCCCTGTAACTGGCTGCAAGCGAAGCAGGGCGCCCAGCACCGGTGGCTGGTACAGAGCAGTCTGCTTCATGGGAGGCACCGTCACACACATGGATGGGCCCCCGTGCACACATGTATGTGCCTGTGCACACACCCGTATGCTCACAGGCATGTGCCCGTACACCAACATGCACTTACCAGTTCATGCACAGCGCTACACCCCAGTGCACACCCACGAACATGCTCATATACATGCCCCTGTGCACACACATGCATGTACATAGGTGCCCACAATACACTCATGCGGGTTTACACACACATCCTGAGGCACACCAACACACCCCAGCACATGTAACTGTGTACATGCACATCCCAACACGCACATATATCTGCACGTGCGCACGCACATGTGGATACAGGCACACACTGCAGTGGACACGTGCCCGTGCGTACCCCAGCACGCACAAGCACACATGCACCCCAGTGCGTGCATGCAGACCCTGGTGCACACATGCAGAAGCACATGCACACTGTGCTGCTCACAAGCACATGGACATCTGAGGGCACACGTGCAGAAGCACATGCACACCCTGCTGCACACAACTCCATGAACACGGACACTGCAATGCACACATGCACATACATGAAGAGTATACACGCCAGTGCATACGTGCACACAGAGGCACACATGCACACAAACACAGCCACGCACACCCCAGCGCGCAGGTGCACATGCATGCAGGCGTATGTGTGTACACATGCACACCCCGGTGCGCGCACACGTGGGTGAACACACGCGCAGCCCGGCGCAGACACGCAGATGCTCACGGCGCGCACATGCGCGTACACGGCGGCTGCATCCGCACCCCCTGCGCACACATGCACGCCCCAGCGCAGACAGGCGCGCGCGCGGGCACGCGCATACCCCGGCGCGCACCTGCCCGCAGGCGCGCCCTCCCCGGTGCCCGCGCACACGCACGCGCAGCCCGGAGCCCGCCCCGCCCCGCA
>VYZV01012850.1:125340-139436 GCA_013401275.1 Pandion haliaetus | reverse complement strand
GGGGGGGGGGGAACGGGGAAGCCCCTTGCAGAGGGGAAGGTCTCTAAGGTTACCTGTGAGGGGGTCTGCCTGCGGTAGTTGTGGCATCTGAGAAGGGGACCTTGTGGCCCAAGGGGTGTCAGCTGGGGTCTGGCATGGGGTGGGGAGCGTGGGAGGCTCGCTGGGGGTCTTCCACTTCTCTGAGATTTGGGAAACGTTGCGGAAAGCTGGGGTCGGTGACTCCCAAGCCAGAAAATACGAAAATCTACAGTACTTCAGAGAGCTGGGGAGAGCATGCACAGCAGCTCAGGAAGTTTATGGCAGCTCCTGTTTAGCTGGTCCGGTCAGGGATATCCCTGTGAAGTGCAAGGGTACAAGGACCTTTTGCAGTCATCTGTTGTCTTTATATCAGAACACTCTGCTAAGGCAAAAGGTGTCACCTCTTTTTTTATGTGTGGGGAAACTGAGGCATGGGCTGGCGAAGGTGTTTGCGCAAGGTCAGACACAGAGCAAGTATCAAGGAGGAGCTGGGCCTCTGGCGCATGTTGCTGCCACCTTCAAACAAAGCTCTTGACCTCCGGGTTGCTTATTTGAACTTATTTATTTGTTGTGAGCTGCCTGGACTGTGTCCAGGCATGCTGCATCTGGGTGGACCAGTGGCTGAAGCTGGTTTCTCCAAGAGCGTTGGGGAAGGGCTCGGAGTCCCTCTGTGGGCTTCCTTGGCAAATGCCTGCGTGGCACTGGAGCCCCTCATCTTGGGCAGGACGCTCGTGCCCCAGGGGCTGTAGAGACTCTCCACAGGCTGCTGACAAGCCCCAGGGCGATGGTGAAGCCAGGTTTGGCAGGGACAGCATGTGACTAGAGGTGGGAGCTGTGAGGGGGTAGGCATGGGGTGAGTGTGGTAGCTATGGCAGAGCAAAGCCAGTGGCCATGAGATGAGAGGTGGGGATCTCTGGAGGGGTGAGAGCTTCCGTTCCCCATCGTGGGGTGCCTCCCTGGTGTGGAGGGTGACCCCGCGATCAGCAGGTCTTTTCACAGGACTAGAAAGTTTTCCTTCAGAGCAAAGAGGTGAGAAGTTGAACTGGACAGCCCCCTTGCAGGGGGAGAGTTCTCTAAGGCAACCACTGTCTCAACAGTTTAATTCCCAGCCCCAGGCCTCCTGTTGGGCCATTGGGAATGGCCGTGAGCACCCTCATGTGCTGCCGTACGCCCACCACCAAAACAGAACCAGGGAATAAATGCATCAAGGAGAGGGGACATGGAGTTGCCCGCAATCCGGAGGCATTGGGAGCGTGAGAACAGACTGATCTGGCAGCCAGGAGTGTCTGACTGCCCCTTTCCCTTGATCAAATCACTTCACTGGTCCCAGCTTCCCCTTCCCTCTGCACCACCCTACACGGCTTGTCTTTTCTCTGGTCCTGCCCTGCGCAGCCTCCTGGGTTGGCTCGTTCTGCCTCGGCCCTCGCCTGGTTTCCCCATGTCTCTTCCCAAAACTGATCTGGGCAGCTGACAGATTTGGCCATGGGTCCCCTCATCTGGAGAGGGGATGGTTCACCATGAGCAGCCCTGACTTCAGGGCCTGAGAACAAATAAGCCTCTTCGGAGAAGGCAAGAACCATCCTGAACTTTACAGACAGCCCAAACCCATTAGCAAGCTGGGAAAAGTCCAGTTAACCTTTATTTCTTATAAAGTGGCAAAGCTCTTGGTTTCTGTGCCCTCCTGCAGCTTCTGGTTTTGGCCAGACCTGGAGGAGCCACTGTTCCCCTGGGGCATTTCTGGTAAAGCTGGAGGAACCCTCCCAGGAGAGCCTGACCTTGCCAGCGTGGAAGGATTTGGGGAACCAGAGTAAATGGCTCCTTCTCACTAATGGACACAGCTCTAACCTGGCTCATCCCCACCACGAATGGGCTGTGATTCGCTGTAGAGAGAGAAAGGGAGACTCGAGTCCTGTAAACATCGTGGAGCATCTGGACTTGGGTGAGCTCACCTTCCCCTCCAGACCAGTGCCTTCAGCTGGGGCATCTGCAGCACTCAGAGGCTGTTCTGCAGCCTTGTGCCCCGGGCTGGCAGCTGCCTGCGCTGCCCAGGTGTTCCCAAAAGGGCTGCTCTGATCTCTGCCAGTGGCAGCCCCCTTCTCTGTCCTGCTTGGTTCTTCAAAGCCTGCTGGTTTCCTTTTCTTCCCTTCACAGGGGAGGGAAGAGCTTCCCTGCCTTGGCAGGCTCCATCCCCAGTGGTTCCCCAGTGTGACCTGAGCAGAGACTGAGTGACAATCTTTGCCATTCACCCGAGCAGGTTGTGAACCTGCCTCACACCAGCAGCATGAACTGCTCGCTGCCCTGTAATGGGCTTCAACCACATCAGAGCCACCAGCCCAACCCTCCTTGAGAAGGCCGTGCCACTTGGATCATGTCGCTTCTCTTTCCAAGCCCGATTTCAAGGTCCTGCAGGCTCCCTTTATTCACCAAGCAGATGCTTTATGGCGTGCACACCAGCAGAAGCTGGATCAGTCTCCATCCACCCAGGTCAACGCTGAGTTTCCTACCTCCAGGAAGCCAAATTATCTTGTTCCACTGGGATCAAACACCACAATCTCTGTCCAGGCTGGGCAATGGGAGAGGAAATTCCCATCGGTACCTAGCCCTTCGCTGGCAGCATCCCCGCTGCAGACAGCGCGAGCCTGTCTGCACGCAAAGGTGGGAGCCCAAGGGACCAAAGCGATCCTGCCTCTGTTGTGGTGATGCTGATGGCTCCTGAGTGAGTGCAGGAGCTTCCTAGAGTGCTTGGTCCGCAGTGGAGCTGGCACCGGGAAAATGCAAACTGCAATGTGTCCTCGTGGGTGGAGAAGAGGATCTGTCGCTTGGGAGAAGTGTTTTAGCCCAGCCGCGTCTCTTCCCCTGCTTTGCCTGCTATCTGCCTCCTTCCAGGCAGGTGACACCTCTCTGGGGCCTGTGTGTTGGTGTCCTCTATGTGCTGTGGCCACCAGAGAAGCTGCTTACGAAACATCTTCTATTCCAGCTTTGCTGAGATTCCTTGATTTTTATTTTCCCCCCCAAATAGCTTGTTTTTAGGGGGCTCCAGCCATTTTAATTGAGAGATTTAAGGCTCTGCTGCTGCAATTGGCAATCGAGCATCTGGATTCCTCTGGTGACTTTGGAACATTTTGGTGCTGGTTTTGCCTGATGAGAGCTCGTATGTGGCAGACACCAGTCAGTCAACCAGAGGGGGGAATCCCGCAGGACACCAGTTGCTGTTAGCTTTGCTTCTCGCAATGGCAGAGCTTGGAGATGGCGGCACAGTTGGACCTGCGCTGGCGATCAGGTGCAGGTAGATACCTGACCCACAGCTATATGGCACTGTGGGGATGGCAGTGTCACATCAGGGGAGGCAGGACGGGAGACGTGACCTCTGGCTGGCACCTGGAGTTGTCTGAGTGTGTTGGAAGGAGGGGGACAGGAAGCCTTACCTAAAGTCCTGTGCATGAGTCTTAAATACAGTAGAGCAACGTGGCCGGAGTCATTCCCTGCCAGGCTGGGGTGGAGGGATCGCTCCGCTGTGGTGCAGTAATTAGAAGCCATTGAGTTCGTTAACTGACAGCTCCAGAAAGGCTGGCGATGCTTCTAACGACTTCCCTACTGGGGAAGGCAGCCAGGCATGCCAGTGAGCCAGGAACAGGGCTCCTTCCAGGGGGATGAGCAGGACTGTAATCGACGGTGGGCATCGAGGGTGGGCATCGCATGGGCGCTGTCCCAGGAGCCAGGCATGTTGGGGAGCAAAGGGTGTGAGTGGGGCTGGTGGGTCTCTTCCACTGGCTCAGCCCTGTTCCTGCAGGAAGAGACTCGCTCGCCTTCCCAACTCCTCTCTCCTGTGATGCTCGGCGGAGAAAACAGGTTTATGACTCTCGAACAGATGGTCCTGTGTAGTGACTAATGAATGGTTCGCTGCCTGTCTCGGGCCGCCTGTGACGCCTGTCTGGGCGGAAGGGTGCTCGGCTGATCCTCGCTGACGCCAGCCCCTCGGAAGTTAAGTGGTGGCTTGGCCCCTTCCTGAATAGCCATGGTTTGCAAGCTGTGCCACCACAACATGGGTAGTTCAGGGACAGGCAAATCCTGCCAGATGCTTTCCAGCCTTTGCATGGCATGGTTTCTCCTGGCTGTGACCTTCCCAGCAGCTACGCCATGGGGGGGGCTTGTGCAGGGGGCTAATTCGGTCCTGCTGTCTTTGTGAGGCTTCTGCCCATCCTCACAAGATGCCACTGCCTGGGAATAGCCCCCGATGAGCCTCGCTGCCTCCCGTGGCGCCTGGTGCAGTGGCTGGGCAGGCAGGGTTTTGAGGGCATTGTGAGATAGCCCTGGGAGGCCTGGCTGGAGCAGACGGCTGCTTTGCCGCCTGTTGGCCAGGAGGGCCTGTGGTGGGCTGGGGGCATACGGCCCTGGCCCAGCCCTGAGGGCACAACTCACTGGGAAAGCGCTTTCCTACAAGCGGGTTCTTGTAGGCATCCAAACTTCCCAACTCTCCGCTCTCCCCAGGGCTGACTCGTTTCTGCTCATCAGCCAGCCTGGCAGAGGTAACGAAGCATAATTAACTGCTCCCTTTACACATCCGCTTGGCTCGGCGGGAGGGTTTGTTAAAGGAATTTCTAGAGAAGCTGGCGATCGCAGTGACTGCTGCAGCGCAGCGCGGGAAGCCGGGGCCCAGGGAAGGGAGCGCAGGCAGGACCATGTTCAATGCCTCTCCAGTGCTTTTAGCCCCAGAGAGCACAGCTGCAGCCACCTGTGACCCTGGCTCCAAGATGGATGTGCTGGGCTTGGACTTAAAGCGTGATCATGGCAGGGAAGAGCCGGTCCATTTGCCTCCCAGTAAAATAGCCACCTTCAGCTAGAGCAGCCCTGTGCTCATCTCTGCTGTCCAGGGATGCCCCAGCCCATGCAGGACCCCAGAGGGTGGCTGGTGCAGATGCAAGTGACCTTGGCTGTTTAGTCTGGCAGCAGAAAGCAAGACCCTCTTTGTGCGTCTGGGGTGTTGTGATGGCGGGGTCTGCAAATTGAGGTCTCCCTTGCTGGCATATAGGGGGTTGTCCCTGTGAGGGGGGCATAGGGCCATGCAGGGAGGTGCTGTGGCGTCTTAGCCTGGGGTTTTAGGTGGCGGAGGGGCAGTGTAATGTCCTTCACTGCATAGTGACTGCTCCTGGAGCACCTGCCATGTTGCAGCATTGACCTCCATGGGGACTGGGAGCATCGAGCTCTGGGAACAGGGATGCTCTGGGGAGCATGTTGGCAGAGCTCAGGGGAAGCAGGCCTGAGTTAATGCTGTCTGTTCCCTCTTCTGCATCCACCTGGAACTGGAACAGGAGCGGCAGAAAAAGGCCAGGTTGCCTGAGAGCAGTGACAGCTCCAAGGACTCGGACAGCTCTGCTGGGCGCCGGGGCAGCACCAGCCGGAAGCACGGGCGATGGCGGGGACGGCCGGACAGCCCCGGGGTGCTGGTGTCCAAGGTGGTGAGAGCCGTCACGGCGAGACACAAACCGGGACGGAGGCTGCCAGCCGCACCGGACTCCTCCAGCCAGAGGAACCTGACGGAGCTGCGTGGGGAGGCCCAGCTAGCCGTCTTCCAGCAGGGCGACACGGGCAGTGTGGAGGGGGCTCCCCAGCCCACTGAGAACAGCTTCACCCCCAAGTGCGAAATCACGGGTAAAGATGCCGTCTCGGCGCTGTCCCGGGCCAGCAGCAAGCAGTGCCAACAGGAGATTGCCAACGTGGTGTGTCTGCACCGGGCCGGCAGCCTCATGCCCCAGTCTGTGCCTCGCCACTGCCAGCTTTCGGGTGAGTCCTGCTGGGGTGCTCCTGGTCACCCTGGGCATCGGCAGTACCCCTGCCAGGCACATGGGCCACCTTCCATATGTTACCAAACTGCCCCACCTGGCAAAAAGCGGCCTCAGTCTGTCGCTGATTCCCAGGTTACTGCTGCCTCTGTAATCCAATCAAAGCTGTGCCAGCCTTCTTAAGATGGGCTGTTCGTCCCAGCCTGCAGTGCCTGCAGAGGTCAGAGGCGGGCCCAGCTGCATCTTCTGTTTTGAGGGGCCAGAGAAGGAGGACACCCCCCCTTTCCCACCGTGGCCCTGTCAATTTAATGCAAGGGACTATGTGTGCCACCATGCCCTGGCACTGCAGCCAGTTTGCGCTGCACTGATGGAGTTTGTCTGAGGCTGAGCTCTTCCCTGCTGTCCCCCACCTTGCTCAGGTCTCCCTGGTTTATCGGGAGCTCTGGGTGGTGGGTGCCAAGGCTGGGGGCGTCTGACAGCCCTCTCCCTCCCCGTGCAGGCAAGGTCAGCCCTGTCATCCAGTGGGACGAGAGCCGGCTGCAGCAGGTGCCCCCCAGCAAGCCTGTGCGCATCGCCTACATGCTGGTTGTGCACGGCAGGGCCATTCGCCAGCTGAAGCGACTCATCAAGGCTGTGTACCACCAGCAGCACTTCTTCTACATCCACGTCGACAAGGTATGCGGCAGGGGAGAGGGGGTGCTAACAGTGACCAGATCAGTCACTGGGACAGGGTGCTGGCACGCAGGTGGGTGGTGAGCAGAGGAAGTGGCTGGGTAGGGTTTGTCCTTGCTGCGGGTGGACCTGTGACCCTCCCGCCCCTATTTCTGCGACCCCAGGGAAGCAGGATCTGTCCCCCGTGCCCAGACTCTTGCTGCTCCCCTCCCTGTGGAGGCTGCTGTAAGGGCTGACCCCAGGCTGGCGGCAAGGAGGGCAGGGCCCCGGGAAGACGAGCTCCCCGCTGAGCGTGAGCCTTGTTCCCTGGCAGCGCTCCAACTACCTCCATCGTGAGGCAGTGGAGCTGGCCCGGCACTACCCCAACATCCGCGTGACACCCTGGCGCATGGTGACCATCTGGGGAGGTGCCAGCCTGCTGAAGATGTACCTGCGCAGCATGAAGGACCTGCTGGAACTGGCCGAGTGGCCCTGGGACTTCTTCATCAACCTGAGTGCCACTGACTACCCCACGAGGTGAGGACCTTGCTGGGGCAGGGGAGGGTGATGGAGGTGTTTGGGCTGCGTGATGCTGCAGCAGCCTTGGGAGGGGCAGGGAGGAGCAGGGAGCGGAGGGAAGATGGCGTTGGAGGTTGCACCCACATGCTGGTGATGATGCTCCAGGGCCAGGCTGGTCCCATCTCTGCAGAGGAGCCCAGCCAGTACCTTGGAGGCTGTTTTTTCCTGCGGTCTGGGTGTTACAGGGGAACACGCGTGTGAGGCACCACACAGCAGAGAGGCCACATCTGTGTCTCCTCAGCAATGTGACAAGGGTTTGAGTCAGCAGCCACCAAGCAGCTTTAGGCTCCTTGTGTCTGATGGTTCTCCAAGTATGAATGTTTACTGGGCTGCTTTACCTCAGGGGCTGTTAATGCTTTCTAATTTTCACCTCAGGACCAATGAGGAGCTGGTGATGTTCCTGTCCAAATACCGAGATAAGAACTTCCTGAAGTCTCATGGCCGAGACAATGCCAGGTAATCGCAGCTAAGGGCAAAGCTGAGCTGGAGGAACAGAGAAAGGAGGGATTTCAGAAAACAACTGAAACAGTTGGGGCAGGGGGGATGTTCTGGATGTAGGTGCACCCAGCAAAGTGGGTGACACTCCTAACTCCTCATCCTCATCCCCGTGCCCAGGTTTATCAAGAAGCAGGGCCTGGACCGCTTGTTCCACGAGTGTGACTCCCACATGTGGCGGCTGGGCGAGCGCCACATCCCCGAGGGCATCGTGGTGGACGGGGGCTCTGACTGGTTCTCACTGACGCGCAGCTTCGTGGAGTACGTGGTCTATGCCAATGACCAACTGGTGTCCCAGCTGCGCCAGTTCTACACCTACACGCTCCTGCCAGCCGAGGTAGGTGCTGACTGCGGGGCATGGGTCAGATTTTCTTCCCACTATACTTAACATTTCTGTCCTACTTCATCCCTGCCCTGGGTAGCTGTGAAGGGCATTGCTGGTTCTGCTCAGGCAGCTTTGTGCCTCCCCTTTGTCCAGAGCCAGGTGTGAAAGAGGGGAGAGAGGAATGGACAGGCCAAGGGTCGTGTTTATATCCAGCCCTGCTTTAGGTCCAGACGCCCTTCTGGGCCAGATAAGGACCGGTGGGGGTGCACAGCCTGGTCCCTTACATGTTGCCCTGTGCTGGAAACAGGGATAGGTTTCTATTCAGGAGCTATCAAAGTCTGTCCTGTTCCTCTCCTCTGTGAGTGAGGGTTGGTGGGGTCTCCGTTAACCATCCATCCTCCATCCCCACTGGGTGTCCTGTCCCTTCTCTCCTGTACAGTCCTTCTTCCACACGGTCCTGGAGAACAGTCATGCCTGCGAGACACTGGTTGATAACAACCTCCGAGTGACCAACTGGAACCGGAAGCTGGGCTGTAAGTGCCAATATAAACACATAGTCGACTGGTGCGGGTGCTCCCCAAATGACTTCAAACCCCAGGACTTCCTCCGGCTACAGGTGAAAAAGATCCTCCTTTCTCCTCCCGCTCTCTCCCTTCCTCCCTGTCTCTCTCCTCTCTGAGCTCCCCTGTGGGCACATCCCTGGGTGCAATGCCAGCTGCTCTGCATGCCCTCACAAGCCTCAGCTCAGCCCCACAAGGGACAGGAGGGGGACTAGTCAGCTTCCCAGCCGCCGTGGGGCTCAGCATAGACGTGTCTGTAAACACTCGGGCAGCAGGATAACGCTGACTGTCCTGCCCAGCAGCCAGGCTTTTGCTTGCAGTGCTGCTTCTCTTCCCAGACTTTCTCTCCCATTTTCCTGCTGTTTACCTGCAGACCTATCATTTGGGGCAAATACCTTTTCAGTAAAACCACTCCAGAGTGCGGTCCTCTTTGGCAGGACAAAATGCCTTGTGACAAATGGTCTCCTGTGCTCTCAGTGTGTAGGGATGTATACTGAACAAGGGAGGTTTGGGGGAGATACACCCAGCTCTGAAAAGAGAAGTTAGCAGGATTTTCTAGCAGTCCTGGGCTTATGTAGCGCAGGGCCCTGATCCTGCAAGCTGTGCCACGTGGCCAGGCCTCATGCAGGGCTCTGCAGGGTGGGGGCCCATCTGAATAGAGATTGCAGCGAAGGAGCTAGATGACACACGGCTGCTTCTAAGCACAGAAAGCGGGA
Source organism: Pandion haliaetus (assembly GCA_013401275.1). Taxonomy (NCBI): domain Eukaryota; kingdom Metazoa; phylum Chordata; class Aves; order Accipitriformes; family Pandionidae; genus Pandion; species Pandion haliaetus. The sequence continues at coordinate 130,312 of VYZV01012850.1, read as the reverse complement.
GGCAGTGGGAGAGATGGGAACCCATCTGCATTACCAGTAAGTGTACTGTATGCTCCCACTGATCCTGTCGTAGAGGATCCCACGTAGAGGCTGGCTGTGCTTTGCTGCTCCTTAGCCTGTGTCCTCAAAGCGGGTACGATGGGTCCCAGAATGTTTCTTCCTGGTCTGTCTCCCTCCCAGCTGCCCACTCAGGTGGGAGGGCAGAGTGGGTGCAGCCAACACTGTTAGAAATGCCTGTGCTCTTCCAGCAACTCTCCAGACCCACCTTCTTCGCCCGCAAGTTTGAGTCGACGGTGAATCAGGAGGTGCTGGAGATCCTGGACACGCACCTCTATGGCAGCTACCCCCCCAACACACCGGCCCTGAAGGCATACTGGGAGAACGTCTACGACCGAGTCGATGGGCTCAGTGGCCTCAGTGATGTCACCCTCACTTTCTACACGGCCTTCTCCAGGCTGGGGCTCCACAAAGCCGCATCCACGCCGGCAGCGAAGGCTGACAAGCTCTGCAGGTGGGGTGTTTGCCGCAGGCTTTATCCAGGCTCTGAGTGGTGGCCTGCATCTTGTGCTGGGAGGATGCTGGTGCTCAGATGTGCAACCTCTCTGTCTCTCTCTCCAGATTTGAGCCCCGGGGCTTCCCATCCAGTGTGCACTTATATTTCTATGACGACCGTTTCCAGGGTTACCTGGTGATGCAGGAAGTGCAGAATTCGGCAACTGGGCAGGCAGAGTCCCTGGAGGTGTGGATGATGCCCCAAGGAGCTCTGAAACTGGCAGGTCATGGAGGGCAGGCAAACCGCTTACAAAACCTTGAGGTAAATGGGGAAAGCTTCCTTCACAACGCCAACTTTCCTCCCTGGATTTCCCACACTGCACTGCCTTTCCTCTTCTCCCCCACCTGTATGAGGCGGGGACGGAGGGACACAGAGCTGCTGTCGTGTCTGAGAACAAACCTTTGTCCAGGAGTTTGGGTTCTGTGTGGGGTGTGGAGCTGATTGGTGGGGAAAAGGCCTGAAGGGGATCTTTCACGGGGGATCTGAGGCTGATGCCCACTGCCTGCAGCTGCATCACACAGCTGGATTAGCGCTGGCATGGTACAGACAGAAGAGCTGTGGAAGGTTGGGTGTGCATTGCTTTGGGCTCCAAAGTTTATGCCTTCCCTGGTTTGGGGAGGCGAAATGCAAAACCTGAGCTGATAGCATCTCCCTGCCCAGCATCCCACTGCTTGTGCCTCCTGTCCCTCCAGGTGGGCACGGAGTGGGATCCCAAGGAAAGACTCTTCCGCAATTTTGGAAGCTTGATGGGGCCTTTCGACGAGCCAGTCGCCATGCAGAAATGGTCGCGGGGCCCCAACCTGACAGCCACAGTGGTGTGGATCGACCCCACCTATGTCATTGCTGCTTCCTACGACATCACGGTGGATGCCGAGGCAGAATTCACCCAGTACAAGCCCCCCCTCAATCGGCCCCTACGCCCTGGCATCTGGACCATCCGCCTCCTCCAGTTCTGGGAGCCCCTGGGGGAGAACCAGTTCCTGGTGGTGCCCCAGACCTTCAACCGCAAGCAGCCTCTCAGGAAAGGTGAGGATGCTCTGGAGTTTGGGGCTAGATGGGAGGGTCTCCCTGCGGGCAGTCCAAGGTGCTTCCCCCCGGCGCTGGCCTCTCTGGGCTGCAGCTGATGACAAGGCAGGAGCCGTCCTTCCCGCTGGTGTCCTCTTGCCCACCTGAGTCCTCAAACCAGACCCCTGCGCAGCTGCAGAGGGCCCATTTGCAAATTAGATCCATCCCGCAGCAGCACCGCCCTCCTCAGGCTGGAGGAGAGCTGGAGTTGCAAAGGGACGGGGTGCTGAGCCGGGACGGGGTGCTGAGCCCGGCCGGGAGTGTGGTGGTAGGACCGGCAGGGTGCCAGGATGTTGCTGTGCTGCTGATCCCCTCTCTCTTCTCTCCCTGTCCTGCCCAGACGACAGCAACTGGCTGCACGGAGGACCCCCCCGCAATGAATACATGGAGCAGAGCTTCCAGGGCCTGGGGGGGATCCTCAACCTGCCGCGTTCTGAGGAGGCGGAGGAGGACGCGGTGCAGAAGGCGCAGCTGACGGGCAAGGCGCTGGAGGACTGGGCGGACAGCACCATCAGCACCTTCTGGTCTGTGGCGGATGTCTGCGTCGGCAGCCCCTCCACCTGCGCCTCCCTGGAGACCTGCAGCGAAACCTCCTGGAGCTCCCTCTCCCCGGACCCCAAATCAGAACTGGGGCCTGTCAAACCTGACGGGCGGCTGAGGTAGCAGGAGCAGCCGGGGGGGCAGCTGCCTTGGGAGCGAGGAGCATCCTCTGTCACTGGTGTGGGGGTTGTCTCCGGACTACGTCACCCCGTGCCATTTGCACCGTAGTCACTCAAGGAAGAAAGAATGGGAACCTCCGGGTGGGGGAAAACTTTCTCCTGTGGGGTATTTTGGGCGGGGGGGGGAGGTGTGAGGTCGGTCTTGCCCCCCTCCCCCAGGAACAGGCACTTGCCGGCCAGGGAGAGCTTGTCGGGGTGCGCGTCAGGCAGGGGCACGGAGGCGCTGGTGGTTGGGAAGAGCTGTGCATTTGTTGCTCCAGGCCTTGGAGCCTCGGGAAGGGGTGATGGGGGAGCGAGGGAAGGCTGGTGGATGGGCCAGCTCAGCACCCTGCCCAGCCCCGGGCTGGATCTCAGCAGGATCAGGCCCTGTGGGGCTGGCTGCCCCCCTGGGAGGGTTGGCAAGGGACTCTAGGGACAGGCAGAAGCAGAATGGGTCAAAGCCTGCCGTGTGCACGGAGCTGCTGCTGGCCCAGGGCTTGTATCTCATCCCTTCCACCCCAGCCCTTTAGTTTGTATTTTTATAAATATATATATAAAAATATATATGATGCAAAGTGCAATAGAGACGAGACCCCGCATTGGCCGGGAAGTCCTTGTGTCTCCATCTCCCCTCAGACTGTAACATACCTTATTCTCTTGGGTGTCCTGGTGCTACAGGACAGGGTGCTGGGTCGTTTACATAATTTTTTTTTATTGTTGTTGTTGTTATTGTTTTGCTGTTTCCCCATTTCCCGCTGGGGGCTGCTGGGGAACCGCACCCTGCAGCCCCTTGGTGGGGTTGGTCATGGGGTGCTGCCTGCCGTCCGAGGCAGCTGCCTGACTGTGCCAAATGTTTGGAGCTGCCGGCGTGTGTCATGCGACAGCGAGCGGGGGAGCGCTCGGTTCGTGGTTCAACTCCGACAAGCCACTGTAGACCCTGCCGCCTCTGCTTCAGCAACAGGACCCCCCAGTCCCCTGCCAAAATGCCACCCACGGGCCTGACATCCTGCTGCGGATGAAAGAGCAGCTTGCTGTGCCCAGAGGGCTGCCCTGTGCCACGGCCCCTTGGCCCAACCTTTTCTCCCGGGTCGGCAGGAGCTCTCGGGATCTGCTGTGCTTCCCTGGCCAAAAAGCAAAGAGGCGAGACGAGGTCCGGCCGGCTCCATCCGCTCTCTGCTGTTTCTGCTTCCCCCTCCTCCGCAAGGAAGAGACGCTGCCGCCTCTGGGGACAGGATGCAGCGGAGCATCCCCCTTCCCCACCGTCTTCCCAGGCTTGGGGACCGCCTGCGACGTTCCTTTCTCCAAGACCAATGCTGCGTGGAGAAGTCTGGGTTTGGTTTTCAGCCTGGGAAGACACTTCCCGTCTGGCCTGCAGCCGGGGAAGGGGTATTGCCCCCACGTAGGTCTGGGGCAGGGGAGCTGCTGGCGACGATCTGGAGACTGTCCAGCCCAACCCCTCTGCTCCAGGCAGGGTCAGCAGGAGCCAGTGGCTCGCAGCCTTGGCCGGTCGGGGTTTGCCATCTCCAAAGATCTGTGCCATCCTTCACCTTCCTCTGAAGCCCTGGGCTTCCCTGCCTGGCAGGGCCTGCACTCCCCGTCTCCCTGGTTTAAGGATGCTGGTGCTGCAAGAGGTGCATTGTAAAATGGAGGGGACGGAGACCTTGGTGTGCGAGGGCAGGTACCTGCTGCCACCCCTGCCCACCCCTCCTGCGCCCGCTCCCTCGGGGTGCTCTGGGCTGTGGAGGGATGCAGGGTGAGAGGGGCTGGCCCCGCCGCAGGGGAGGACGCCAAAACTGTGTTGGAAGCATTATGTAAAGTTGTCTTAAATATGCAACGTCACCACAAATATATCTATATCTCTACGGTGTGGTGTGTCGGGTGTTTGCAGCGTGTGCTGGGAGGTGCGGGGGGAGCTTTGTCTTCACCTGCCGCCCTGGGGAGGGTGAAGGTCCGTCCGGGGCACCAGGGCGTGCGGTGTTGGGGGTGTTGGGGCAGGGGTGGGCTTGCTCACTTGGGTGATGTGTGACTCGAAGCCGAGCTGTGGGCTTTTCTTAGCCCGTGGCTGGGGGGTGAAAGCTCAGGAGCGTGCCCGGGGCTGGGGGCTGGAGCCCGGTTACGAGCCGTGTTTTCACCCGCGGAGCGACGGGAGCCGCCTGCCGCTTTTCCGTGCAGAGGCCGGCGCTGGCAGCGGGCGCCCCGCAGGTACTGCCTGCTCCCGTTACTTGGCGTTGACGTTGCGCTTACGTTAAAGCGTTAATTGGCTAACGAACGGGCACCTCCTGGTGCCTGCAGGGCTGGAGCAAAGGGCGAGGGCTGGGAGCCTCCCGCAGCCCAGCCCAGCTCTCCTTCCTCAGGAGCGGGGCCGCGCTGGGGCTGTTCCCCGCCCGCTGACCCGAGCCGGGGCAGCGTCGGGGAGCGACGCCCGGCCTGGCCGCAGCTCCCCGGCTCCGGTAACCCCGGCACGGGGTCGCCGGGGGCCGAGGCACCCCGCGGACGAGCTGGGCCGGCCCGGGGCCTGTGATCCACCGGGGGCCGCTCGTCTCCGGAGGGGAGAGGACGGGAGCCCGCCGGGCCGGGAGAGCGCTGGCACCGATCGGCTCCCGCGCCGCGTCGCCACGGCAACCGGCGGCACCGCCTTCCACCCGGCGAACGTAGC
>VYZV01012850.1:104787-115162 GCA_013401275.1 Pandion haliaetus | reverse complement strand
GGTTGTGGTGGTGAGCAGTGGGAGCGAGGAGGAGGTGGAGGAGATCGTCCCTCTGCCTGAGAGGATCAAGAGGAGGGTGGAAGCAAAGAGGGAGGCGGTTTCTGAACCCCCCAAGCCGGGCAGTGGGGATGCAGCAGGGGGTAGTGGCCTTTGTGCTAGGGGTGACCTGTTGGCACCTGGCAGCAGAGGGTCGCAGGAAGCCCTGGTGTTGACTGGAGATGTGTCTTGTGGCAGCCAAAACGGCACACGCAGTGCTGAGTGGCCCTCCTTGAGCCTGCTGCCAGCCTCTCGGTCTGACTCTGCAGACCACTCTAGTAGGCCCCTGGTAAGCAGAGCAAGCCCAGAAACATCCCCCTCTCCCAAGAAGCCAAAATACAGTCAGAAGGAAAAGGAGGCAATCTGCCAGGCTGCGTGGCAGAGGAGAAAGGAGCGAGAAGCACGGAGGAGGCAGCAGGAGCAGGAAAAAGAGAGGAAGAGGGCCCTTGCCAAGATGCTGAAAGCTCAGCGACCAGGGGAGTGCCAGAAATACATAACAGTGGTGCTAGATCCAGGTACTTGTCCTCGCAGCCTGTATCTGCCTTATAATGACTGTTGTCTCCTCTCTGTGGAGGCCTGACCCATGCACCGATTTCAGTTCTCTTACAGGTAGAAGGTGGTGGACAGATCCTTAGTGCTTTGCAGGCTGCGAATTACTCCTGTGTGGTTGAGAATCAGGCTGTTCCCTGCAGCATCACCTGGAGGAGAAAGACTGTGTCATCTCAGGTGTGTGAGCAAAACCTCAGTGTTCTTACCCTTCCTCTGTTATTTGCACTCATTAGTAATTGTATTTAACAACCCAAGTAAACACCCTCTAATCTTCTCCCTGCCTCAGAAGTCTGAGTGGGAGCACCGGTTTGAGTGAATTATAAACAGACTCTTGGTCTGGCTGTTTGTTTTCATATCTGGACAGATGGAAGAAGGAAATGAATGGACAGAAGAACCAAATGTCCTGATTCTGCTTCGCTTGGAGGAGTTTTTGTCCATGGTTCACAACCACAAACAAGTGAGAGTGCTTATGACTTTTGTGCTCTCAAACATGCCTTGCTGTAAGGGTGGTGTTTGACATCAGCAGGAAGGTTTTGATGTGGGATGGAGCCATGTTTCAGTAAACCAGAAATCTGGTTTTAGAAGCCATTAATGGATCAAAAAGACTAGGGTTGTATAATACAAAGTTCTGACAAGCTTTCTTTCCTAGTTAAAATTTTTCACAGATTTTTGAAGGGGTGACATTGTCAGACCAAGTGGGATTATGTTTTATTCCTTTCTGCTGTAACTTTATACCTGAACAAGTGTTGCCTGCTTGCCCCTGAAGAGTGGTGTGAACAGACTTTTTCATCTGCAGACCCAGCTGCAGAATCAGAGCCATAGCTTGCTGCACTTGCATGTGTACCTCAGAATGGTTTAACTTTTTTTCCGTTGGTCTTTGCAGGAAGCCCAGGGCTGTACAGAAGGACAGAAGGAAACCCTACAGACCTATGTAGCTCGCGTGATGGAGAAAATGCCTGGGAAAATTCTGGCACTGGCAACAGCTGGAGTAGAAAATTACTTCAGGTTAAACTTTTTTCCCTCCAGAAGTTTCTATGTTGTCTCTGGCCTTGAAAAATGCCATAGGTGTTTACATTAATTCCTTCTAGCAATGACTGGAGCATAAGAGGTATTCCCACCCAGAACTGCTCCACTATTTGTTATATAGAAACAGAAGCAAAGGTCAATTCAGCCTGTCACCACAGTGACCAATGAGAAATACCTGGGGAAGAGCATGAACTCCCAGTCTTACTTTACTCTTCTTAGGTCTCTCAGAGTTCAGTCAAAAAAGAGACTGCAAAAGGCAGCAGCAAGTGAAAACCAAAAAGAGGAACGGGCAAAACGGAGAAAAAAGGAAGCTAAGGATTTTGGCCTGGAGATAACCAGAATGGACATGGAAGAAGTGAGTACCTTTAAAACGGACATGCAGCCATCATCTCTTGTTGTCTGCTATTGTTTGGACATTTGACTCAATCACAAGCTTTCTTGGATGGGGGGATTCAGCCTTCGTTAGTCTGTGTGTCTGCGGACAGAGCTCTTTGGGTTCAGTTCCCCACTGCTCGTGTACTTACCTGCTCTCCCATGGACTGATGTGTCTCATTCACCTTGATTCTGATGTCAATCTCAGTCAGCATCTCGCCCTTCGTGGCCAGCTGGCAAAGCACATCAGTGCTGCCCCGGGCTGGGTGACCCACCTGTAACGAGAGCCTGCCACTGAGAGCTGTGGGAGCTGAAATGGTGCCAAACTGGCATTAACAGGCAGGAGACAGGCTGCCCCTAAATACTTCAGTGCCTTAAATTAACTGTTCCCAAAATGGAGAGAGAGTGGATGTTCTCATCCTATAGCAAGATGTTGTGGCCCTTTTTTATTTCAGACAAGAGTGGGATTTGATGTGACAAGATTAATTGTTCCATTTGTTGTTTCCAATGATGTTTACAGGTCTTGGTGGATCTGCAGCTGTGCAAACAAGTCCAAGTCAGCTTTTTTGAGAACTGGGAGGAGCTCGGAGAATTTGCCACTATGTTCACAAAAGCTGTAGCTGAAGCACCGTTCAAGTGAGTAAGCAGATAAGGTTTGGTCATACCTACTTTGGAGAGGCTGCACTTTCACAGTTACTGGGAGGGAATAGCAGGCACATGGCTTCACTTCAGTACGACCTGGTATAACGGTTTTTAAAGGGGCTGGCGACACAGAGCAGTTGCTAATGCAGCTCCTTCAGCACAGGGTTAGTTCTTGGAAACAGGTCCTGCCTGGGGAGGGGTGAGGACAGAGCCTGGTTTCATGTTGGAGTCTCACTTGGCATCAAGCAAAGGTCTTGTTCTCAGTCTGATTTTAGGAGTGGGAAGGGAATGCAAGTAGGGTTGGGCTCTTACAGCACCAGCTTTTCTTCTTCAGTATGTATCCAACAGAGACGTTACTGAAAATGAAGCATTTAGCTGCTTCCATTGATAAGGAAGGACAGCAGCGTGTTGCACAGCAATAACTAAGAAAGCCATCGTGTGCAGTCCCACACAATCCTAGCATTCCTGTCACAGCAGCTGCTGTGTTTTACATCCCAGCCATGAGAAGAGATGAGATGTTGTTAAAAATGACATGTAAAAGTGTTTTATTATGGTTGACAGTCGGAAAGTGAATTCTTGTTTACCACTTTGTATGCGTGTTGGCTTGTGTCAGGATTGCTCCCGAGTACAGGATTGTTTCTTCTTCAGTGGGAAATCTGGGTCTTAAACAAGGAAATTGGTAATGCATGTAAAGAAAATCGGGTCAAATTTTTAGCATCTGCTTTGATACCAATGGTGTCTATAGCAGCACAGAATGAGAAATGGCTCTCTGTCTTCTCTCTCTGGCTGTGTGACACCAGATGCAGTGATAGGATTTTCTTCATAGCGTCATTGTCTCATTTTCTTTCCTATCCTTTGTTCTCCCTAGGCGAGAGCGAGAGAATACGGGGTTTTCTTTCTACTTAGAGAAGGGGTGGTGCAGAGGGGTGAAGGTGGATCCTTCTGGAAAGGGTCTCTTGGAAGTTTGGAAGAGGCAGATACAACAGTTTAACCGTGTCAGCCTCAAGATGGCTGAGGCTATTGTGTCTGCCTACCCTTCCCCTCAGCTTCTGAACCAGGTAAGGATGCTTCGGGAATGCCAAGTACTGTGTGCAGACTGCTAGCTAATGTAAGGAGTGGAAGAAATAATTTAATTGTTATTAAATTTGACACAATGATTCTGTATGAGCTGTTTAGTAAGGCAATGAAGGAACCGATTCCCTGGCGCCCATTGCTATGGCTTTACAGAGCAGAGTACTGAGGGAGCAGTATTGGCTCTGCATCAGCCTGTAAGCTCACAAACGAGATCTGAGGAGAGATCAGGTGAAAAATGAGCATACATTGTGAAAGGGTAGAGCAGTTACAGGTGCATAGCTTTGATTGTTTTTTGAGCAATGGATGCGAACGGATGATACTGTTGTTCCTTTGTGTTGCTTTTAGGCCTATAGCAGATGCTCCTCGGAGCAGGAGCGGGAAAACATGCTGGCTAATATCCCTGTGCACCGTGGTGATGGTGTGACAGCTACCTCCCGGCGGATCGGACCAGAACTCTCCCGACGAATCTATCTGCAGATGACTTCCCATGATCCTGATCTCTACTTGGATTCCACTGGGTAGCTCCAGGGAATGAGGATTTTACTGTTTGCCTGGTCTAGGTATTGAGCTTCCTTCTGGGAAGAAATGCTTCGATACCAAATAGAGTCATTGATCCTAGCTTACAGACTTAAAAACACATTTAGACTTTATTGTAGCAGAAGGTTGGATAAAATTGCTGAGTGGTTGGAGTTTAAACAAGAAAGATGGTGAACATCTTCCTTAAGAGTATGAGTTGGACAAGCCTTATAGTACTGATAGTTCCTTTTATTTGTCTTCCTAGAAAATAAATATTTTTGAATAATAATAATCTTTGCTTCTTAATGTGCCATCTTGAATATAGGCAGATATGTCATCTGTTGAAAGGAATACTTTCTACTGCTATCCTAAACTGCGGGTAGTTCTCTCTCCAGTGTGAAAAATTCTAATGCTAAAGCAACATGGTGCTGCTCCCCCCAGCACCTGTTCTAGTGAGGTGGAAGAACTTTACCTCACAAAATAGACTCTTGTTTTCCGCTGTGGCAGATGGGAATGAGTAAGACTAATTTTCAGATATAAATTTAGACTGCCCTGATTCAGTCTCCAGACGGCTTAATCTACAGAGGGTCTTGAAATCTGATTATATGTGCTGGAATTATGAGGTCTGAACAGTTGGCAGAAAAAGCTTTCTTTTAATTAGATTGGGGAACATGTTCGCCTGTCCATGAAGCCATGAGCACTTGTCTGCGCACAAGTGACAGCAGCGCTTACCGAGACGTGTGCTGAGAGTGAATTAAACTGCATCCAGTGTGGAAGTTACCCTTTGGAACTGTGCTGCCTTGAATGAAAGAATACCTGCCCGCTACACTACCTTCAGGTTTTTAGCAGGAGCCCTTGCCTGGCCAGTGGCGTGCCTCTGACCTGAACTGATAAACCTCATTAGCCTGGCATTTGCGAACTTAAGCAGCACTCTCCCAGATGGCAAAGCAGCAGACTCCTGCCAGACGCTGGCAGGAATGTCTGCAGAGAGGAAGCGTCACTTTGAATGTTTGCCATTTTTCCTAATGTTTCTGGATGGTAAGCAAGGACGTTTTAAAGAATGTGATGAATTAGATACCAAAAGCAAAGCCTAAAGCTGTTTCAAGGAAGCTCAGAACACACATGTACTGCTAAGCCAGAGATAGGCAGCCTTTCCTTCCTTTTATCTGATATTCATGCTGTCACTTTTTTCTGTGTGGTACGTGGGGAACCACAGTCTTATCATTAGGTTACAAAAGGGGGAAGGCTTACTGCTTTGATGATGACCTCGGCATGAAATGCTATAGATTATTTCCTCACGGCACTGCTCTTACCAGCAATCATCCCAGGTATTAGAAGAGAGGGAGCGATTCTGATGACTAACGTAGGATGTCTCAGTGGAGTTGGTAGTATGGATATTCTCTGAAACCTGCACTTAACAGCATTATGTGTGCACTTCATTTTAGTACTCGCAAAGCCCTTCAGGATGTGACAAACTTCTGTTTGGTTTTCTCTGTAAGGCAATTATAAATAATTCATAGTCCTTTGCACTGGCAAGTTTTCTTCTCTAGGTGCAAACCGCCAAACCACCCAGCCTTCCCAACAGCCCCAAGGCGAAGCCCTCTTCTGCCCGCCCGCCCGCCTCAGCAGGTGACGCTGCCACAGTGCCACCCAGTGCTGTGTGCCACTGCTGCAGGCAGCAACTGGCGGCCAACTCGCCCGCTGTCTGTCTGTCCGTGGCTCTCGGACACCCTCCTCTTGTGCACACAACACCAGCCTGCAGACTGGCCAGAAGCCCTTCCTAAGCTGTAGCCGCTTTGTTGGTGGTAGCTGGTTAAAATAAATGTGCTCAGAAATAACTTCTGGCTGTTTCTAACAGACCTAATTAAAATTAAAACTGCATTAGCAACATAAACATCCAGTTCAGACAAATTGCTGCGAAAACTGTTGTATTGAAAATTTTCAGCTCCTTTCAATAGTACATCAGCTTCTTTGCTCCAACATACGGATGCACAGCCATCCTACACACTTGCAATTGGTCCTGGAGCGGGCCTTAATATATTATTCCCATACAGCCATATCACCAGTTTCAGCACAAATAGAAATGAGAGCAAGGAATGGATATGTATTAAAAACCTTCTACCTTCAGGACAGAGCTATAGCTACGCAAGGGCTGGTTTTTCCCACTCCTATAGATTGGCAGCTTTCTGTATCTCACAATCTAGGTAAACATCCCTTGGAGGTAAGAGGTGTTAACAAGTTTAAGGTAATGTGGGCAAATAATGGGAGTTACAGGCCAACTGCGAAACATGCACAGCAAAGATGATCTGAACAGTAACTGCTCTGTGTGGAGTGGGCCAGCAAATCAATGCTGACTGATTAAAAGCAGTTTCATCAGAACACAATTCCATAGGAATTCTGGCTGCGTAGATGGTGGAGGGAGATGCTGACGAAGCAAGTGCCCGTCCAGGACAATCACTGCTGCGAGTTCTGTTGTAGCATATTTTGCAGGGTTTTGTGGTTTTGCAGAGCGGCTAACACGTCCTCGTAGAGAGTGTTCACGCTGACACACAGAGGTTGGCGTTGCAGCTCTGTCAGCTTGCAGGCGGCCAAAGTACAGAGGACACACAGCAGCACGAAGAGCAGGACCCGCAGCACCGACCGCGACCAGGAGTGCTTGTGCCGGGGTGGCTGAGGGGGACGAGAACTGGAGGCGGGCTCTGTAACGAGAACATTCACAAGACAGAGAACGCGAGGAATTAATGAAGTATCTTGTAACAGTCTACATTCAGAAACAAGCTGTTCAGGTAATGTACTTTAGCCTGTGCTGCTGTGCTCTTTTGTCACGAATTTTCACCACTTAACTGGGATTAATGAGTAGATGCGCAGGATCTTAACTGTTTAGGATGAAAAGTTTCAGATTGAGTTTCATGGGCAGCAGCGAAGAGGGTGTAAAGCAGCTCTGTGTTGCACAAGGTCTGGTTTTGCACATACAGTTCAGTACGCTTGAAATGAGTGGAGGGAAGTTCTCCTTAGGAACAGTCAAAGAACTTCCTGAATCTTGTAGCTCAGCAGTTCATTGGGAACACGGACGAAGCGGAAAAGGGCACAGCAGTAGAGCTTGTTAAAAGTCTTACCGGTTCCCTCCCCACTCCCACCATCTCCCAGTACCTGGGCTGCACAAAAGCAAATCTGGCAGCATTGAAATGCGATGAAGATGAAATCCGATGCAATCCCACCCAAAATGGATGCTACTTACTTCGGGCCTGCACTGTTTCTTTTTTAGTTTTCTTTTCCATCTCCTGTTTTGCAGCTTTCTGAGCATCATACTCCCGCCTTCTGCGTTCCTTTTCTTCTGCCTTCTCTCGTTTCCTCAGTTCCCTCTCTTGAGCCTCCTTTGCTCGTTGTTCTGCTTCACGCTTCTTCTCCATTTCTGGGGATTAATAGGAAGTTTTTTCCTTTTATGTAAAGGGTTCTTTATTACCTGCTGATCTGTTCCCAATTGGAATGAGGAAACCAATCCAATAACTATCTTCTTTTTTTTAATATATATTACATACCTTGCATTTTGCTCCCTCAGAATTAGGCTTCCCCTAAAATAAATCTTGTGCTCTTTTATATTTTTCATAGGTAACCTACAGCGCATTCCATCTAGATCTGTTATTCAGGCAAGGAATTGCATAGTTATCCCCCCCACTATCTTTCTCCCTCCAGCCCTTCCACCCTACTACTCCCTGAGCCCTCAGGATTTTGCTAGTTACAAGTGTTTGTTAGATGACAATTTGTTAGACGGCAATCAGTATGTCTGGGCGTGTAAGAGAGATCAAGAACAGTCCTCAGCAGACAGCACGTGAGGGCTCTTTGTGCTTACCTCGCTCTGCTTGGAGCTTCCGTTGCCGTTGTCGATCCTGCTCAGACTGGATCGCTTTCATGTGCTGCAGCACCTTCAAGGTCCAAGAAAACAACCTGAGGTCTCTGCAGAAGGCTCCTTGCACAGTCAGTTCAAAACAGAACAGCTGGAGCGTAGCTGGGGCTGACCAACCCTGACCTACCCCTACAGGTATGGCTCTGAAGAGAACGACAGCTCGCAGCTTCCCGCGTGAATCTTTGCAGTTAAGAAACATCTTTCCATTGAAAAACAAACATGGCAAACTGGTGCTAGCTGATACAGAGGATCACAGAACACTTCTGTTTACGTGAGCCTATAGTTCACCAGAACTTCTCCAGGGATTTTTGTACTCTGGACTATAAGCCTAGGCATGGGTTATTTTGTCTGATTATGCCTCCACTTCTTGGCAATCAGCATTTAGTCCTCTCAGCTGCACTACTGGAAGAGAATCCTACTCAGCCCAGTGTTTGCTCTCTTCAGGCACAGAAGCAGGGAATTCAGTGCAGTGAACCTGCACCTCACTGGCTGAAGAAACCTCACACTGCTGCAGCAGCCACCCAGCTTGCTAAGCAAAAAGAGGGAAAAACCACTGCTGACAAAGCCAAGTAAGGAAAAAAAGAATAAAAGCAGATTCCTTACCTTGACAGCAGCCTGTTTACACTGCTTTTCATCCAGACAGTCTCCTGCTACTTTAGCCAGGACGGGATCCAGGGGATTGTCCTTCAGATCCAGCCACTTCAGGTTCTGCAGAAAGGAACGATAAAGGGGAAGCTGTAAGAGCACAGTAGTCTTGTGATTATTTAAGAGATCCAAAGCAGAAGCAAAGAACTACTTAGTTTTCACATGCATTAAACAGGTACGGAAGACAAGCAGAGAGCTTGAGCAGAGACGTTTTCGATAGATGTGAGAGAATTTCCACTGAGCTGCGGTGCAGGGCCAGCTGAATTTTGGAATGGGTAGTCAGCAGGATGGATGCTTTACCAGAGAAATCAACTTGAGAAGGATCACAAGACCCTGGGCTGCATCCCAAAGCTTTACGTAACTGCCCAGCAAACAGTTTTACCTTGAGCTGTGCAAAGCTGACTGGCAGGGTGACTAAACGGTTGTTCAGAAGGTCCAGGTGCTGCAGATTGACCAGGCGGCCAAAGTCCAAGGGCAGCTGTTGAAGCCGATTTTTACTCAAATCCAGTTTCACCAGATGCATCAAACTGCAGAAGTCTGACTAAAACCCAAACACAAACAAAACCCAGGAAAAGCTTGTCAGCACCTTTACGGAGGAACCGCAGCGGGGGGAATATGTGGAGATAGCCTGCACTTTACATAAGCCACAAATCCTTAACTTACCACAGAACTGTGATGGAGGAAAAATCACTCCTCCTCCTTTGCCTCGGAAGATGGAGGTGGAAAACAATGGGATGGGTAAGACAGACAAGACTGACAAGGTGATGTGTGGCAATACAACAGAAACAACCCCGAGTCTCCACTGCTGCTGAAACTGGTCAGTATTCACGGGGGGATCCTCTGGCAGGGAGATACTGCGATCTCCAGGCAGTGCGACCCTTTTCTGTCTCCTGCCTCAGCCAAAACCACCACCAGTACCGACCCGTCACTGACAGCAGAGTCATTCAGTCACCCCGGGAGGAGGAAAGTGCCAGTTCCAAACCTCCTGGTGAACCTTTACTGAAGCACTAGTTATCTTTTCCAAATACTTCCCAGCAGACTCATCCCCACAAAGGCTCCCTGGCACCTTACCGGCAAGGAAATGAGGTTGTTACAGGACAAATCCAATATAGTAGCTTTTGGAAGAGCGGCCTGAAAGAGAAACAAAGCACTAAATAAATCGACACCGAGGTACACCCGTACCCTGCTGGCACCTGACAGTTTTGCCTCAGCCTCTGCGGTTTCTCCCGCGTCAGTCTGGCCCCCCCCCCCCCCGCCGCTGCCTCCGAGGTCACGTCATATCTTGATTGATCTCTAGGTCTAAAGGCAGTACTGATCCCGAGAGAGATGTGAGCTGCGGCGTCGTATCTCGATCGATTTCTGGGTCTAAAGGCAGTACAGATCCCGAGACAGAGATGTGAGCAGCGGCTCGTACACCCTCCCCTCCGCCGTTTTAAACACCTGCAGGCCGGGTCACAAACACCTCCGGCGCATCTGGCTCCCCTGCGCAGCCCCTTCCCAAGGACCCGAGCGGGCAGAGCCGGCCCCGGGGCTGCGGCCCGGTCCCCGCCGGGCGGACGCACACCAGCTCCCGGACCGGCACCTCGTTGAGGTCGCAGAGGCTCAGGTCCA
>VYZV01012850.1:59601-98933 GCA_013401275.1 Pandion haliaetus | reverse complement strand
GGCCAGGGGCTATAGGGCAGCTGCAGAGCGATGTGGGTGGCCGCATGCAGGGCGGGCAGGTTCAGCTGGAGGTTTCACTCTCAGTGTGTGTCGCTGTCCCTTGCCTCCCCTAAAACTCCTCCAAAGTGGCAGAAGGCAGGTGGCATCCCCTGGGGGCCGGAGAGGGGACCGGGGGCAGGGACAAGCCCAGTGAGGCACGTGGAGGGATGTGGACCTGTGTCCAGGGCTAAACTTTCTTTGTGCAGCAGCTCCAGCCTGATTGCAGTAAAGTGAAATATATCAAACAGCTTCTCCGTCCTCCTTCAGCGCTCTGGCTTGTGGGCTTCGTGGGGCAGTGTCCCTGTCCTCCTGTGGTGCAGGAGGGTGGTGGGGGGCATTGGGGTGCCAGCAGGTCCGAGGAGCTCTGGGGCTCGGCACGGGCGGAGGTCAGGCGAGTTCTTTGCTTTGCATTTCTTCAGAGCTGCCTCTTGGAGCGAGTTCATGGGAGAGTACAGCGCAAGGAAAGCAACTGGCTTTGGGAAAGGCTTTGGAGGATTGGTTGACATTCAGAACCTAATACTCACGGGAGGTATGGCTTCAGGGAGCAACTCCCCAAGAACTGTGGGGAGGAGCCCTTGTTTATCCATACACAGGGTCCGGGTGTTTCTTTTCAGCTGGGTTAAGATTAGGAGTGAGTGGCTGAAGCCCATGTGTGTGGCTGGGGCCAAGATTGCCATCTCGGAATCTGTTCTTAGGCGGGATCAGGAGGGAAGCACAACAGAGAGTTTGCTGCAGTTTGGACTCCAGCCCAGAATTGTGAGTGAAACTGAGGGGCAGGAACGCAAAGCACTTGGAGAAAAAGGCAGCATGTTTAGAGGAGTAAACTCTTTCTAGTAACATTATAAAAGTTCATTAAACTTGTTAAGCAGTATTTATCCTTTTGGCAGGAATAGTGCAGAAGGGAGAGAGAGGTGCAGTGGAAAAGGTAACCAAAAAGTCTGCTGCAGTAGGAGTCTGAAAGCTCTGGGGACTTGATCCTTCCTCAAACTAACTAAAACAAACAAACGAAAGTAATCAGAACCTGGTTAACTCTTTAGTCAACAGGGTTGTTTTAAAGAGTAAAGAGGAGGTAAGGACAGAGCAGGGTTAACTTTCACCACCCTTTTATTGCAGTTGTGTTACATAAAAGACCCAAAAGCTCTTGCTTTGGGTGGGAGAGTTTCCTGGTAAATGTCCATGAACAAAGGAACTGGCTGGGGAGTCTGTGAACCTCTCGGAGCATGAACTCTGCAGTCAGGACAGTTCCCAAGCCCTGGGATGGCAGGGCCTTTCATCCACATGCAGAGGGGATGGCACCACAGGTCAGGTCGATGTCCTTCACAGCTGCAAAGCAGGAGCTTGCTTGTGTGATCGTCGTAGGGGACGGGAGGTTACACTGATGTCTCTGCGTGGTGTTCATCTTTCATCCCTTCTGATAATTTCTATAGGGACTAGTGAAGAGCTAAAGGTGAAAAATGAAACTGCATATCTTATATCAACAACTATAAAATGTTAGTTGGGGGTATTCAAGAGATAAATACAAAGAGCTCCTAGGATTAGTCCAGAGTGCTTGCTTCAGTCTGTTTCTGCTTGCCGCCCTCAGGCAGAAGTGCTGTCTGGGCCTGCCAGCATTCAATCAGCTGCTTGCCTGCCTTTTGCATGAGGTGGGGAGCAGGATGCATTTTCCCTGGCTCCCTGATGTTTCCCTGTTCAGTTGCGCTGTTGAGCTCCGGGGTTACGGAGTTTTGCAGGAGCAGCGGAGCGCTGAGGCTGGCTCGTTTGCAGGCACCGCAGGCTGTCCTGCTGCTGGAATGTGTTGCCAACAGAAGGCATGTGTTCTCTAAGAGTAGTGTTTAGCAGTCTATGCTGAGACCCAAGAGCAAGCAGAGTTTTATTTGCTCTCCTCTGGCTGAGTCAGGGAAATGAGAGCTGCTGTAAGCAAAAACCATCAGACCATTGGTCTTGTTTTATTTCCAGCAGTACCAGATGCTTCATAGGAAGAGGTGGAGGGTGAATTCCATCCTTTCTGTAACAAAGATGAACAAAAAGATTATTTCTAAATCCTTTGGACCCTTTCTTTGTATAGAGGTCTCTTGATACGTTCTTTCAGATCAGATATATACGCTTGCTGTTGACTATAGGCAGGAGGGAGAGCAACCCTACATTATTTCCAGCATGATGCTACTGATAAATGAATGTATCTTGTATCTGCCTCATTCCTTCTGCTCCTGACCCCCAGTGCTTTCAACAGCCTGCTGTGTTTTATCCCACACCTTTCACTTCTGCCATGGCCAGGAGATAAGTGATACAGAAATGCTGAAGCACATGTGAACGTCAGACCGGAATTCAAGGTGTTCAAAGTAGATGACAGCTGTGAATTTTGCTTTCCTTAATGTATTTGAAGAAACCATGTGAGCCAGCGCTTTGAGAGGAGTTAGTGACTCTGGGTTATGAGTATGAGATATCTTGGGCCCTAATTTCAAAGCTGTTGATGATTTCATTTGAAGATGTGACTGCTTGGGACCTTTGAGAGCAAGCTGTGCGTGTTTTCACACTGTGAGGGGAACCAGCAGTATTTTCACAGTGTTTCGGAGTGCAGGGCTTTATAAAGACATCTTTTACTGCTCTTTGATGCTCTTTCATCCCCATGTTTGGGGGTAGGGAGGAAGCAGTAAGCGGAGGTGGAACTGTCATTTGGTTCTGGCTTTGCACCTTCTTGCATTTAGTGTGAAAGTCTGTGAAACCCTTTGGCTCTTCAGGCCAGGGAAAAAAAATGAGAGAGTAAGACCAGAAAGCCTAGTCTGCCTAGTGCTTTGCCAAGACGTGACAGTGTAAAATGTCACCCTTCTCATTAGCGATGCAGGGTTGTGCAAGTACCTCTTGAAGGCAGACTGCAGAGAGCAGGAGTCTGTTTCAGCTGGATGTTTTGGATTTTGATTGAATTTTCTCACAGTCTGAATTTTCTAATAATTTTCCTCCCCTCTCCCATCTCTTTTTGTGGTGGGCTTCTGTTTTTTGGTTTTCAGTCACGTGGTAGGACAATGCGTTGGACCAGATTTTTTTACCAATTAGTTCCCTGGGTGGTATCCCCAGAGGAACTGTGCGGTCCATGAAATACTTGTGTTTACTTGCTCCCACTCCAGCCCAGTGCCGAGCCTGCTCGGCTCCCAGTGACCCCTGGGATGGTGCTCAGGGAAAGTGCTCTTGCACAACCAAGTCAGCAGCTGCTCTCTGGCCACTCCAGCCCTTCTCAGGCTGCAGGAGTGAGCAGGGACCTCTCTGTGCCTCAGCTGGCAGAGAAAAGCAGAGTGTTTAGGGACAGGCTCTGCTGAAACTGGAGGCGACTTGGCTTTCAACAGATGTGAGCGTGGTTGTCTCCATTAAGCGTTTTTGCAAACAGCCTGTGGTTTCCTCATCTGCCTGCGTGAGTGGCTGGAGCTGCTTGTCTGAGGCTGCCCTACGGCGATGGGACAGTGGCTTCTCCAGTTGCTGTTTCAAATGGCGAGTGGCCGTGGCAGTGGCTGCGGTGGCTTTTACTGCTTTCCCAGGAGCACTCATCCTTCTCTTCTGTTAGGGAGAGCTTTTTCAACCTTTATTTTATATACCCTATATTTATAAAGGCTTTTCTTCTGCAGAGCTTACTTTCATTTCCTAGTTTATCTATGTGCCATGCCCGGGAGCTTTCAAACAATGCAAGATAGTTCAGTTTAGCCCTTCTCCTCCTTCCTCCTCCTCCTCCTTGGGCAGCCCTACAGCGTGGATTTGAGTCAGTGGGAGTTGCACAACCCTCCATCCGCCGAAAAGCAGTGGGGGAAAGAGGGTCAGGCCATTTGCTCAGCTCTTGGAGCAGTGCTCCCCCCAGAAGGTAAAATCTTGCTTTGCGGTTCTCTCAAGACTGAACTCCACCCCATAGAGGAAGTAACTTCATGGTAGGTTTTGCTCCTCGTGTGCAGGAGAGCAAATCTTTTGTGGTAAAGAGCACCCAGTGTTTGCAGAATATTGATCCCGTAATGAATGGGGGAAAATTGAGTTCAAGCTGATCTGTTTTTCCTCTCTAGGGCAGCGATCCCCCACATTATACATGGAAGCTGCAAACACAGGGCATTGCCTCTGAGCCATGCACTCCACAAGTGTTGCTTAACCCTGTCCTTCCTGGTCATCTCCTAAGGTGGGAGTGGAGGAGCTGAGAGCACAGAGGGAGGCAGGAAAGACGTGAGGAGGGATGGGGAAAGCGGGAGGCTGCCCGGGGAGGAGGGCAGCGTGGCATTGAGGGGCTGCTGGGGCAGGGAGAGGCTCAGAGCAGGAGGAGGTGGAGAGAGAAACCGGGGCAAGAACTGCAGCGCTCAGATGGTCAGGAGCTGCAGTTTGAGGGGAGGTCACTGCTTTTCTGCTGATGATCAGACCTCGGTGAAAGCCTTAATGATTTTTTTAAAATGATTTTCCCTACCGCCTTGCCCACGTCTTCTCATTCCTGCCTCTCCTACCTATGTTCTCTCTCCAGCTTGGCCTCCAGCACAATGTCTGTGCTCCTCTCAAGGACCGTGTTGTGCCATTCCTGCCCCAGTGCTGCTGTGCTGAAACACCTCCCTGCTCTCCTCCTCTGCTCCTGCCCTGTCTTTGCAATGGGTGTATTCTTCTCCACCCTGTGAGCCTGCTGTATTACTGCCTCCGCACTTCTCGCCCCTCATCTTGCTGGGAGCTCCTGGTTTTACTGGTGCTTTCGTCAGTACCATAAACTCTTTGCAGTCTAGCTGGCAGAGAGAGTAAAGCATGTACAGCCCTCTTGCTGTTGTATACACAGACTGTAACTTTGCAAATGCCTCTCGGTTACAGCTCAGCTTCTTTGAACTCTTCTAAACGGTTTTTATTCTGTGGGATTAGACTCTTCCCTGCAGACTGTTTTGGAGACTGATAAAATGACATATCTGTCATCTGCTCTTTCCAGCAGAGTGAAGCCCGTTGGGGGAATTCACCTGCAAACTCTTTTGATTGTGTTCCTTCCAAGTCATTTGCACTTTTTAATGTTGTAGAAAGACCAAACCCAGTTGCCATCTCCTAGTAAACTGCAGAGCCCATAATCTGTCCACATATCCTGAAATGTCGAAGGTAGCTTTCACCCCAGATGAATGACCGTAGGACCAGGCTGTACGGGGTCTGCAAGGCTGGTGCAGGTTCCTTCCCCATCTGCGAGCAGGGTCCTGGTTTCCAGCAGAGGGATGGAGTGTGGGCAGGTCCAGGTGTGTGCACGGGGGTTATGGAGGCCGTTCGCCTGCCCAGTGCCCCCCGGGCTGCTGCACGTGCTTTCCAAGTCTTTCTGGAGGTCTTCCTGATCTTTACCTGCCAAAGCAGCTGCCCGTGGTTCCCGCTAGTGTGGGGATGTGCATCAGGTACTCCCGGTACTGTCGGCAGCTTGATAATCCTTCCAGTCACGGAGAATTGTGTTGATGGGTTATATTAAGAAATAGACTTTTCTCCTTTTCTTTCACAGTGCCCTGCACACAGGGATGCCCTCTGCCTGCCACAGGGTGGCCAACAGCTATGTCCAGGGGACCTTAGACATTCCCCTTCTCACCAAAACCATGGGCCAGTGCCTGGATGAGACCGTCGAGCGGTTTCCTGACCGCAACGCCTTGGTCTTCTGCCGAGATGGGGTTCGGAAGACGTTTGCTCAGTTCAAAGAGGAGGTGAGGGCCTGGTTCGCCCCTCGGAGAGCCCGGGCGGGTGGATAACGGCAACAGCAGGCGTGATGGAGCAATGGAAACCGGTTTCATTGCAGAGCTTAGGAGTGAGGTTTGTTGTATGTGGATCTTCATCCTGGCCCTGAGCAGAGGGTGACAGCAGCTCCCCGGCAAACACCCAATGCGCACGTGCTGCCTTTGTCCTTCGTAGAGTCTTGAGACCAAAGGGAGAAGGCAGCGTATGTAAAATGCTTGCTGTATATCCCAGAATGAGCTTCATACTTAAAAATTATCACCCTGTCTGATGTGTTCTGGGCTGAGTCGTGGTGTTTTTCTCCACTGGAGTAGGCTCCAGCTCTTGTATTAGTCACTGTGCTCTGACTCTCAGAGGTCCTGAGTGTGTGGAGGTTCCTAGTCCAAGCACAAAGGCAACTGAGCAAAGTCAGGGACTTGGTCTTAATATCATATACAAAAATGGGTGTGAGTGTATCTCTGCATGTGTGTGTATGCATGCATATTACATAAAAATATATGGTTATATGTATTCTAAACAGAGGGCAAAATTTCAAGGCTCAGTGCCTGGAAAGTTGCTATTAAGTGTATGAATGTATGATATGAGCTTGGATAGGAAGAATTTTTTTTTTTTTCTAGGTTTAGTAGCATTTTGGTTACATCCATTCAGATAAATGAGATTAGCTGTGTTCACCCTAATTTTAAGAAGTAGGCTGTAACTCAACTAAATCAGAGAATAGCTGTTCTTCAAATTCATATCTCCTACAAGGTAGATTCCATAAATTCATTTGAGAACAGAATAAAATTATAAAAACTTTCCTGACTACTTCAGAATATTTACATATACATCTGCACACCTGAAACACACTTCCTATACTGCAAAATAAAGTAGTCATGTTAATATAGTGGCTAAATTTGAGTTAATGAGGGTAGGAACCCCAAACTGGTAAAAAACCACTCCATACAGTTTTCTTCACCTGACTCCTTTTTGAAGTAAGCGATGTGCCAGAACGGAGGCAGATCCAACAGCGTAGATGGGCCCAGCTAATGGGTGAGGCTTAGTCTTGAGTTGATGAGAAGCTAGACACTAAATAGTCTTTGGGGAAGAATCAATTTGCAACTATTTGTACATAATTGCCTATTCTGGTTTCTTTCCTGCTTTGTTGTATTTCTCCATGCTTGTTATTTTTATGCTTTCAGTCAGGCTGCTGAGCAGGGGCTGGTCTGTGCTCTGTGACTCAGAAGATGCTGCTGCTGCAGCAGTAGGCTGACAGACTGCAGCAGAAGTACATTCTGTCTGTTTTCAGCTGCAAAGACGATGCTATTTCCCCCAGAAAGCAGTGCCTGGAGGCAAATATCCCCCACTGCATCCTGTGTGTGATCCTCAGGCTCTTGTCTTGTATTTCACAGGTGGACCACGCAGCAGCTGGGCTTCTGGCTCTTGGCCTGAAAAAGGGAGACCGGCTGGGGATGTGGGGTCCCAATAAATATGAGTGGGTTCTCATGCAGTTTGCAACTGCTCAGGCAGGAATCATCCTGGTAAGGAGTTTGCTGTACCTGGGTTTTTAGCAGGCTGTTGGGAAGGGAAATGGAGACAAAGAAGCAATAGGAGATACTGGAGAGTAAAGTTTGTTGTCTCTTTTTTTTTTTTTCCATGCTCTTACCCAGCATGTTGGCTATAACTGAATCCAGTATTTAAACAAGATCTGTGCAGCACTCTGCATCTTTGTCCTCCACTATGTAGGAAAGCAGACTGCAGAGGAAGGAACAGCAAGAAATGGACTGCTGTGAACTAGCTTGGAGCAGCCGATGATAGGAGGAGATGTGCTTTTGCCTATAGGACCATCTTTAGGTAGCATGCTGCTGTCCTAAACAGTTAGCACCTATTTAGATCCCTTCTAAATAGGGCCTATATTGCTTCATGGTGCAAATTCTCACCTAAAAATCTAGTCCAAGCTGCATATCCCCCATTCCAATTTTCATTTGATAGTGTGACCTGGCACATTCACCAAAATGCATCTTATGTATACAGTGCACCGTGGTAAGGACTGCACCCTGCCTTCTGTCCATTTTCTTCATCACGGTTCATCCCAGTGTCTGCCAAGACACAGTAAGAGGGTGGATGAGCATGGCTTAGTGTGAACCTGACAGTGAACTCGACTCCAGTGGCCAATACTGCTTCTGTGGAGAGTTGGACAGGAGAAAGCTGGTATTTTCATGGTTGTCCATCAAGAAACCTGACTTGCACTTGAGTTTTAAGTCTTCAGTTTAGTGGATTGAATGTCTGCCTGGGAGGCAGGAGGTCTGGTTTGTGTTCCTGAAACTTTATTTTGACTATGTGACCTCACATAAATCTCGTATTTTTTTGACTGTTTTCTTTTGTGCAAACATAGGATTCAGCTAATTTTTCTGGTGAATGTGAAATCCCTGTGGTGGTGAGCTCTTAGTTCTGCGTGTTGGACGAGAGGCTTCACATGTGGCTTGTCCCTGGGAGAACTTTTCTGTTGGAATATGTGTTAGGGGAGAGGGTTTTCAAAGCAAGGGTAACTCTGATCAAATTTCTTGTTTCTCCCTCTTCAGGTATCTGTGAATCCAGCCTACCAGGCCCTTGAGCTGGAGTTTGTAATCAGGAAGGTTTGTATGGCGCTCGCTGGTAATGCTAATTGATTCGTTGTGAGAACTCATACAAGCAGCTGTCTGTTAAGGGGGATAGTGGGGACACAGTACAGATGAGCTTCTGCTTAAGAACTTGGGCTTATCAGGAAGAGGCAGGGAGAGCTGGCCAGAGAACAGGGCTGGTGGTGGCCATGTAGAGGGAACACCACCACACAGTGACCAAGGGGTTGAAGCTGCAGTTAAGTGATCATGTTTGTTGCTCTTCCCTTTGGCTGCCTCCCTGTCCATTTGATGGAGACTTCTGCATCCTTCTCATCCCTCTCTCTCTGCTAACTACCACGTACTGCCAATATTACACCAATAATAACCATACCTGCCAGCAGCTGTTTACTAGGGAATGAGGAGAACAAGGCAAGACTAAATATCTGACCCAGGGACTGTTCTACCCAAGAAGCTGGCAGCCAGGACAGCAGAGACTATGTGGTAACAGAGTGTGGCTGCAATCTCTAGAGGCAGCATCTGTCTTAAATCAGTTCTAACTTTCCCACACTCGTGCTGCAGCCTGGCTGGGAGGAAGAGCACTGAGCAGCTGTCCTACCTGCCTCCTGCTCGGGGCAAAAATCACTGTCTGGGATTTTAACCTTGAAAGTAAAAAGGAGGAAGGCTCAGAAAGGACCAGCCTACTTGGTAGCTTGTTTTTTCCTTCCCAGATGTGTCCTAGGCCTTGCTGGCCTTGAGTTTAACCTGGTTTAAGTCCTAGGTATTGCTGCTGCTTGACATCTTTCAGATGTCTGGTTGTGGCTGCCTCAGCTACCCTTGTATACCTGCCTGGGTTTTGCAATGTGCAGAGCACCAATCAGTTTAAACTCTTCTAGCTTCTTAGCTCCAGTAATGAGGAATCCAGGCTAGTAAACATTTGATGACTAGAAATTAATCCTAGGATTAAGAAGCTAACTTGCTCATCAGCTTTAAATGAAAGGCTGATATTAGAAGAGCTGGAACCACAGCTGGGTCTTCCCAGCACCATCCAAGTTCTGGCTTTACCTAGAAAGAAGTGGATAATTTCTAGCAACAAAGAGAGACTTTTCTCTCACATCAGTAAGTCTGTAATTCGGTTGCTGGGCTGCAATTTGAGTTCCCATTTCATCCTTAGTTTAATCCTCTTAATGGTAGTCTCGCTGGTGTCACTCCTGTTCTCACGCGTTAGGATTGAGTACAGTGCTGTGGTGAACCCCATCTCTTCCAGTGTGGATGTCCACTTATTCCTCTCACCAGGCGGAAACATAAATGGCAGTACTTTTCTTTTTTCCCAGTGAGACCTGGCTTTTGTTTTCCTTCCCATCTCTGTGTGTCAGATTCTGCTCTGATTTTTCTCCTCCAGTGTAAATCTGGAGTGTCAATGGGGTAGGAGCAGAAATGTGCTTCAGCTTCATTGGGGATTACTTCTGTCTCACCCTCCCAGGTTTTCTAGCATTCCTAGCTTTCCTGTGTACCTTTGGCACTGGGATATCTGGTGTCCCTCAAGCCCCTAATTATTTGCTTGTATTTGTTTGTTTGTGCAATGAAACCCCTGAAGACTTCAGGGCTTTGCCTGTTGGATCCTGTGCAGCCCCTCCCTTGCTCCATCAGATTCCCTCCCTTTGTTAGAAACAGAAATACATGATGCATAACCGTTCCTCTGATTCCAGCTGTATTTCCAGGGCTTTGTAAAAGCAGACTGATGACAGGTTTCGTATGACAGGTCCTTTGAAGATGGATCTGCTGCCATTCAGGTTGAGACCAGGTGGGAGATGCCCAACTAGAGACCGTTATCTCGTACAGCATCTGCCCTGCAAACTCCTCTCCTCATATAGCATCTCATTTGCAAAGCTAGTTGAACCAAAATAGTTGTTTGAAGGTACTAATAGTAAAAAGTTAAAGGCCCAAAACATCCCAGGACAGACTCAGTCCCCTGGGCTCTGGGCAGACTGTTCCAGAAAATAGAGCAAATGTTTGTCTTCCCTTCTGACAAACCCCAGAGGGTGCTTACAAATAACTTATTGGCATAGCCTTGGTCTCCTTATTTCATGGACCTTGGGAAAATAATGAAAACAGCCGAGTAAATCTTTTATATAAATAGTTTATTTGACAAGAATGCATTTTTTGGAAGATGAAAGCAGTTTGCAATTCTGGGTCAAATTCAGCAAATCTCCTCTGCTAAAAAAGAAATAGAAATTCTTGGAGTAATTAAAGCACTTTTTTTCAGGATTATGTAAATGTAAAGGTTGAATGAAAAATGTTTTAATTTTCAAAATAGCTAACGCTTTAAAGAGGTGGAAAAAGTCTTAGGAAGTGGAACACCTTAAAAAAACCCCACAACAAAACCTTGGCTTGACCTGAGACGCAGTCGTTAGGTTTCCTTGTTTTTCCAAAGTTCCACAAAAATCCTCATTTCAGATCAACCAAGTGATTTTTTTTTTTTTTTTTTTTCATATTTTGGAACTGGGCTTTTTATTAGCATTGGGACTCCTAATCTGAAAAACCAGTTGTTTGACTTGTGCTCACAATTAGGAGTATTGATCCTGGGAGAAGAGGGAACCTCAGGCTGTAGCTCTGCTCTCTTGCCCAGGAAAAAGCAACCAGCCCATCCTGAGCCAAACACCGGGGAGGAGCAAAGCACTGGCTGCACACCTGGATCAGGGCTTGGGGTGCTGGGCGTGCAGTAACAACACCCTGCCGTGTGCTTGTGGGGCTTTTATGAGCGCACAGCTGTAAGGGCTCGGTTTGCATTTGCCCTTGGTGAACCTGCCTGCTGGAGGCATGACCCCAGCCCCAGGAGGGTGGCTGCTGCACCCTTTGCACCATGCAAAGACCTATGTCGTGCTCTTCAGTGAATCTAAACCACTGCACACCGTGGCTCTTCCTAGTAAGAGTTAAAAATCTCTAGGTTTAGTCTGGAGAGAGCTCATTATATCATGTGCTTACAGAAACAAGCCATGGAGAAACCCCAGTGTGGTGTTAATGGCTAATGCTTGCTGCGTGGGGTCACAGGGCTGCGCACGCTCCTGTGTCGGTGACTGCTCTTCATTGTGTCCTGAACATCAACCCAATGTGACTTCTCATGAGTTTCTGTCTCCCTTCACAGGTTGGCTGCAAGGCACTGGTGTTTCCCACTCAATTTAAAACACAGAAATACTATGATATTCTAAAGCAGTCATGTCCTGAGCTAGAAAAATCCAGTCCAGGGGGAATAAAGAGCAAAAGGTGAGTTAGGAACATCTGGTGTCTTTGCACTGACCTCACAGCCGTGTCCTGCCTTGTGTCCTCTCAGCTGCCCAACACAGACTGTAGCAGAAGAAGGACCTGCACAGGGTCTCGTATGAAGAGAATGGGCTAGGCTGTCCTGAAAGTTTACCCTGACCAGTGTACGCCTGTCCAGGCAGTTTTCTCCTTGCTCCATTATTGTTGATGGTGTTTTTCTTCCTACCAGGCTACCTGACTTATCCGTTGTCATCACAGTGGACTCCAAGCTGCCTGGCACCTTCCACATGGATGAAGTGATGCAGGCAGGGGACAGCAGCCATATGAAGCAGTTAAGAGCTGTGCAGCGGACCCTCTCCTGCAATGACCCCATCAACATCCAGTTCACTTCAGTAGGTGCTTCTGCCTGCTCCATGCCTTGTGGTTGCTTTCCTCGCTGGGGACACAGGGAAAGACATGTGCGATGCTGAGCATCCTGTTTCCCTTGCCTTCTGAGACCAAGCCCTGATTCTATCTTCTCCTGTAGGGTGGAGGAAATGTTCTAGCATTTCCCCTTACTTCTTCCAGTCTTGATGCTCAGCGCTTTGCCAAGGGCTGATGGAGGTGAGAGGGTGTCATGTGAATTCTGTCCAACTAAAGTTGGACCACTTTTTTGTGTGGTTTGGGATTAAGATGCTGTTAAGGAAGAAAATAAAGTCTCCCCGGACTGAATGGAGTGCAAGATCACCCTGGAATCTGCTGGCGAAAATGCCCCACAGTGCACATGTAGCTCATCCGTGGGAAGGGTGGCATCATTGCATAATGCCCTGTGTCTTTCAGGGGACAACGGGAAGCCCCAAAGGAGCCACCCTCTCTCACAGAAACATTGTGAATAATGCCAACCTGATCGGTCTGAGGCTGGGGATCACAGAGCAGGTGGGTCTCCACTGGGACACAGTTTGGGGTGGTCTGCACTGCCACAGAGAGACCACGTGTGTGGAGAGCGTTGGCCCTTGCTCAGCAGAAGGGCGGGATGTTTTGCTACAAATGACATTGAGGGATACTCGTGCATAACATTTTTCATTTCACTGATGTTTCATTTTAGTTTCATGTGAAGTTTTTTTGGGGAAAAAAAAAAGATGCCTTTTTGTGGGGGGAAAACTGTGAAATTAATCACTTTCCATTTTGGTGAATACTCATTTCAAATAATTACAAGACTCTGGATGTTAGCTTTGAATTCTGTTGAATGAAGTTTTAATTTATTTTACATGGCTTTGTTTGATGTCATGTGTACAGTCTTGTTACTCTCATCAGGATCTGACCTTTCTATTTGTAGTTCCTTTTAAAAATTGTTAAAGGCAAATACTTTCTTTTGAAGTTCTGAAGTAGTTATTTCTAACACAACAGCTTTGATTCAGAAAAAAAGATGGGTTGTTTCAATCAGTCTTCAGAGCCTTTGGTGTTTTTAAAAACAAAGTAAAATTAATAGCATGTGCCAGGTCCTGCATATTTCATGCCTGTCACAGCACTACTGCTCTTCTTTTCTGGCGTATCACAAAATAATGTGTAAGCAATACCAGACCAAAAAGTCCAGCAAAGAAAAGACATTGCAGAATTACAGAATGAAATTCTGACATTGAAAACTTCCCAAACCAATTTTTATTTAAGGCAAGAATCATCGGCGTCGTGTTTCCACCTAATGGGAACATAGATGAATGTCAGATTTCCAGCAATGAAATGAATCAGGGAAAACTCCTCTGTTCAGATCTTTGAGCTCCAGCAGCGAGATGGGCTAGTCACAGACTGGAAGATCTCATCTCCTCACTGTTGTCTTTGGCTTGATCCCAGGACTGTCGCGTTGGCCTCCCCACACCCCTCTATCATTGCCTGGCGTCGGTAGGAGGCTGCATGGTGATGGCTCTGCACGGGTCCTCCTGCGTCTTCTCATCGCCGAGTTTCGAGGGGAAGGCTGTACTGGAGGCAGTGTCTCGAGAGAAGTGAGAGTTTGTGCCTTGCTACAGAGGAGTTCATCGCCTTGTCGTGATGCGTTTTTCCCTTGACTTGCCTGCCAGGCCATAGGTCACGCTCTTCCTTCCCATGATGGGAGAGGCAGGTTTGCTGGTGCACGTACTTGCACAGGCACTTCAGGAGCCTAAATCCTGCCTTTTCAGCTGTGCTTGGGAGTTTGTCACACTTCGCTTTTCCCAAAAATAAGGGTTCCTTCAGGTCATTGTAGGGCTTTGGCTGGAAAGCGTAGTGGTGTCTTAGTTTGCTATGGCTGCTGTGTTTTTACACCTAACCACCTGCCCTCCTCCAAGTCCAGCTCTGCTGCTGAGATAGTTACATTTCCAGCTTGTTCTTCACATGTAGCTTGTAAAAACAAAAGAGCTGTCACTGTGTCTGCATAACACACACACATATTCATATATATTTTTATACATCCGTATTTATACGTGCACGGATGAAGAGCACATCTGCTGTGCCTGCCTCCGTGCTGCTGCCCCGCGACCCTGTGTGCAATGGGATGGGATGGGGCGTTGAGCTGGGGCTGCCTCCCATTCCAGCTCTCTGCAGCTTTGCCTTTTCTCTCCCCTTCCTCAAGATGCTCGTTTCTACTCGGCACACCAACCATGTTTATAGACATGCTCTCCCAGCCGGACTTTGACTCCTACGACCTGTCAACTCTCCGGGGAGGTAAGTCTGACAGCTCAAATGGAAGAATCCCAAGGAACTGGATATTACTGGTTCCCTGCTGGGAGGCTGTATTAAGCTTTGCGAGCAAATAGCTCAACTGGAGGGAGGAGTTTAGTTGTAGGAGCCTTGTGTTTCACTGTTGATTTGATGCTATATTTCCTTTCCTTGGGGTTTCCTTCACGAGTTACGCATTTTTAAGATTTCTTTCATCTCAAAGCAGACTGGGGAAGGACCTTTCTTTTTTTCTGCTAGGTCAGGGAGCTGGGAAGCCTGGTTTTGTTCGACTCCCGTTTCACCAGCCACCACCGTGTGGCAGCAGATGCTTTGTGTGCTTTAGGCTGGTGCAGTCCCTAAAGGAGAGCCATGCTGTGATTTCTCTGACCCAAAGTTTCCTGCCTATTTTTGAAGTCATTCACCTAAATACTGGAGAGGGTGTGATAACGTGTGCTGGAGCTTTCTCTCTTGTCACAGACAGCCTCGGGAATAGCTGAGCTGAAACAGGGAGGTCACCAGCTCTTTTGAGGCAGTAACAGCACAGAGAGAAGATGGTGCTGGAGCATAAAGAAACGTTTAAGCGGATTACCTAATCATCTCTGCTATGTGAAAAATGATCCTGTCTCGTTCCCCAGAAAAGCCTATATATTACCCTGCTCTTTTGCTCCGTCATCCTAGGACAGAACAGGTGAAAATGTGATCTGCCCTTTTCCAAAAGGGCTGCTCTGTGCAAGTCAGGAGGAAAGGTTTTTGGTTTTATGGTGGTGATGACCAATGGGTATGTTTGTCCTGCTAAAAATCTGTGCCTCTTTCTGCTCTGAATCTTCCCTTTTTGGGAACTGCAGCTTGGACTAGGTTTGTGCTATAGAGTTTATTTTCCTAACGAGTGAAGTCTGCCAACCCTTAATCCTTTCAGGCAAACTGGCCTTGCTGCAGCGTTTTCTTCTAGAATAACTAGGACCTGTATCCATAAAAATAGAAAGTATTTTGACAGGAACCAGTGTATCCCGAAGATCTTGTCAGCATTTAAATCTGGGAGTGCAGAACCTTCTGAGGGACTGCTCCTGGGAATAAATAGATGGTTTCCAAGACGATCATCTTTTCCTCTTTCTTCCAGGAATCATTGCAGGTTCTCCTGTTCCCCCTGAGATCATGAAGATGATTATCACCAAAATGCACATGCCAGAGATCGTGGTGAGTTGTGGTTGCTGTGACTAGAGCTACAAGTGGTGGTTGTTGTGGTGAGACCCTGAGTTTGGGCATCTCTGTACTGCAGCGGTACCCAGCAGTGCCAGAGCTGCTGGGATCAGGTGTGATGGGACCGTGGGTGCGAGGCCAGGCTGAGGAATGAAGATGTAGAGGGGCTGGGAGGGAGAAGGGGGATTCTGCCTGGTTGCTGGTGGGGTGGCTGGGGAGAAAGCTTTGTAAGAAGAGAAGACATTGCATTCAGTGTCGTAAACTGAGCTTTCATTTCAAAGCTTTTATAAACCCTTCTGTTGTACATGCTGTAAGGACAAGGACGAATGATTATGGAAGAGGTGTTCCTGGTTTGTATTGGTGTGGGTGGGTGCACGTGTTCATCTTGCTGCAGAGCTGTCAGATTTCTTTCACCATCCTGGCCTGCGTGCAGATATAAAACCTTGTTGCATGGTACGTGTTTGAGTCTGAACACCGGAACGATGCCATCCACACATGCAGCACCAGGCTTGCATTGCCAGAAGGGTAGCACATGTCGGAGCATGTGTGCTGTTGCTCCATCGCATGTCCCTGCATCCTTGGACTGTGCAAGAGCATCAGCATGTCCTGCATGTGGAGGGGGTCAGTGGCACTCCAGGTGACATGTTTGATAGGCAGGTCCTGCCATCTGCATGTGTGTGCCTGTGAGTGAATGGCTGAGCCAAAAAAGGACTTTTTTGTTTTATTTTAAAGGAAATAACTTCGGTGCCATGCTGCTTGCAAATGCTGAGGAAGCAGACCGTTGTGATGGATAAACATGCGGGGCTGGGAGTCAGATTAGGCGTGTTATTGTTGGCAGACCTAGACCACACCAGCACCGGGGTTTTACAGGGATGACTGTGTGCTCTGCCACAGATCAGGGGAGTCCAGGGCATCTGTCCTGGAGCCGTCTCGGAGGCAGCCAGGGTTTTTTTCCTGGATATGATGCTCTTAATGCTGAGCTGAAAACACCAGGGACAGCCCTGGTGCCATTGACCAGACTCTGTCAGGTGACAGCTACCTGTTTTTATGGTAGGCTTGAGTTTGGCCTCACAAAATATTTTCAGACAATACTACAAATGCCCAGGACTCATTAGGTGTCACGTGTTCCTGCTTTGTAGAGAGAGAAATAATAAAACCCTCCCAAACAGTTGCTCTGCCCATAGGATAAAGAGGATTAAGTCTATATTTGTACCACTGGTCTCATGTTACTCCTGATCCCCCAGCCCTCGGACAGATACAGGGAGACTTGTTGAATTCATCTTTGCAGCGAGAGCTTTATACAGAAGATGTACATAAGAAAATATACAATTTGATTTCTATATAGGAGACAGAGGAGCTTTCATCCTCTTAAAGGTCATTTACACTCAGTTACAGAGGAATAAATATACATATATTTATATAACTCTTTAGGACTAAAAAACACAGTTAAGTTGCAACTGTGGTATTGTAATAGCCATGACAATAAACCACAGTCATCCTGGTGTCCTGCTAGATCCTCGGAGTATGGGCAGAGAGAAGAGGAGGGGTGCCCGAGCCAGGCTGCATGGTGCACACCTTCTCCTCTCGGATGTACTTGCATCTTAGTAGACCCCACAGAGTGGGAGGGAATCCAGTCTTCAGATGGCTCCAGTTTTGGGGTTTCCCAGTACTGCTTCACTTAAAGGATTTCTGGCCAACCTAGAGAGATTGCTGCCTTTTGATGTGAAAGGGCAGCTTGGTCTCGGGGCCACCGGTTCTTGGTCATTGCTTCACCTATCCCCCTCAGCCCTGGCCTGCAGGGACCCCCTCTGTGGGAAGGCAGAGGAGTCTCTTCGCATGGGTTGAGACCAATTTTCCTGATAAGCAGCTGGGGGAAGGATGCTCCTACCTTTCTGCTTGCTTCCACTCCACTGGAAAGGGAGAGACAGCGACCAACTGGTTGATCGGGGATGCGGGTTATGTTGCCTCTGGGAAAGATGACTGTGTTTTACCGGCAGGATCTAGGTTAGCTTGTCTTAGTATGGGCATGCATAGTTTAGTTTTAAAAATGCCTCTTTTAAAATATATAGATGTCGGAAAAGATTGAAAAGGTGGATTCCATCCTGCGATCAGCAGAGAAGCGGGGGTTTGGACGAGGCTGGAGGTGTTTGGATATATCAGAAATGTTTCCTGACAGGTAGGAGAAGCTTAAGGAAGGACTCAGAAGTCAGTAGTTTTCTGATGGTTGAAGTGACCAGTCACCAGGACAGGCCATACCAGGGCCTGCTAGGGGAAAAAAAGAGAAGGCCACATGTTTAAGGGGATTTTTCAAGCAGATCTAGCATTTGTCTTGTTTATTTTTACATTGAGCGAATGAAGCCCATACTTGAAAGTGAAGAGTTAGGAGTCAAGGAGCCATTATGAGTTCCTACAGTAGAGGAGATGGGTTAGTCCTGTCTCTGACCTCTTCTGCCAACTCATTGACTCTTGAGTATCTTACCCAAAGCATTGATGGTCAGTGAGGACTTCCTTCATAAAGGAAGAAACCCAAGAGCAAAATTTTCAAGAGTAATGAATTATTTTGGTGCTCCGGTTCTGAAAATCCAGGGCAGGCAGATTTTTAGAAACTTCCAAGCAGCTTTTCATCTGAAATGTGGTCAGTGACCCAAGTCACTGGTCATCCCTGAAATACAGACCCCCATAGCTGACATCTGAGAAAGCTGCCTGTCTCTCAAGAGGTGCACGATGAAGTCAGAGGTACTTCATATTCCTTAAAATCATGCTTACCACCCTGGAGTGGGTTTGTGTGCCTGCATTTTGGCACTGACACCTGAAGGTGAAGCAGCTTTGTCTTCTGCAAGACTGGAATAAATAGTTCTCTATTTCATTAACACTTGTAAACCTGTTTGAGAGAGTTGGATGGAAGATGCTGTTGAAAAAAACAGGTATTATTGTCGTGCTTTTCTTACTCTCATCATGGAGGAGTGAAGTGGAATTGAGTTCAGGCAGGGAGAGAAGAAGGTTAAGAAGGGCCAGGCCCATAAATAAAATACATTTGAGTATTGTGGTTTAGAAAACTGAAGTTTTTCCGTCCTTTGAGCGGAACTTTACCCGCCCTATATGGAACGACTGGTATTTCCATCTCTAATCCATAAAACCTCTGGCACTGCAAGAGAAATAACCACTTTAGGAAGGCGCAGAGCAGCTGGCATAATCCCTGACATTTTGGTCATAAATTTACTTTCTCCATCCTGTTATGCATATCCTTAGTGAACTGGGGACCAAATGGCCATAGCTGGGCTTTGGGCTTCTGTCGCATCCTTTCTGCTATGAAAGGGCACAGCGACAACCCTCATTCGTACAGTGCAGTGCAGGGTCACTGCACTTTACTTAACAAATGAGCAAAGGTCCCTTTCCCAAGAGCTTACAAACTTGCAGGCTCATCCAAAGTCCTTTGGAATCCGTACAAGCTCCAGACCTATTCCTGGGATGGGGAAAAGTAAAATGCTTGGGATGGAGTGATGACAGTTGTGGCTTTTTTGCTACTCTGTGCTGAATTTAATGCTCTTGGTAGTTTCCAGCTTTGGAAGGTGTTTGTGTGATAGGTTTTCTCAGTTGGTGTTTGGATTGGTAGATGTCAGCAAGCTCATTGCTCAAGGGAAAGTCAGCCCTGTCTCTGAATCACCTTCTGGCCCAGAACACTTTATTCAAAGAATACTTGCTGTCTTGAACCTCCCTCTTCTGGGACACTCATTTGAAGACATCAGCCCTTGTTTTTAAATACCTGAGTGTCTTGGATGGGAATTGTAGTTGCTGAAAGGCAGGTGCTTGACCGAGAACTGCTCCTTATGGAAGACATCTATTTTCCTATGGGCTGGGCAGCCTGGGGCCAGATTTCCCAGCAATGTCCTGCCCTGGATTTCAAACCAGACCCGGAGGACCTTTACTAGGGCAAAAGGATGAGCATCTCTGATCATTTAGAAAAGTAAAGTGTGTGTGATCCCAGCTCAGGGTAAGAGTGGGCTAAGTCCACCCTTGTTTTGACACTTAATTACATGTTTCACCCTTACTTGCTGCCCCAGGCCTGTCTTTAGCCCCATGTTTGTTTTACAGGGTTGACTCCATTCCCTGATGCTCCAGGCACATTCTCTGCCCTGGGAGCCCATGCAGCCAGTATTACCAGGAGATGGAGCAGCTCTGAGCGGAGGCATTGGCAGGTGAATGGATGAGCTGTTTTGAGCCAAACCCTAGTGTCACTGAAGTCAGAGATAGAAGTCCCCATACCTTTGGCGGCATCAGGGTTTGCTGTAGGTCTGACTAAAAGTTGAATCATCTTACGTGTTTAATGGCGGCTTCCCTTCTTGGACCTCTTGGTGGGGAGCTTGCAGGTGCGGAGGGCCGGGGTGTCTCTGATGGACTGCCCCCGGTACTGCGCGGGCGTAGAGCAGGTCTCATCGGTACGGGTGCGATTGCCCTTCAGCCACCTGGGACACGGGGAGGAAGAAGATGGGGAGCTTACAAGAGGCACAAACCACCATGGACATCACTCGCACCACGAGTGGAGAGGGCAAGCTGGGGAGAGAGCTGCTGAGCATGTGTGCAGCCTTCAGCAGCCTCTTCTTGCCTGGCACAGCTCAGGGGGGACCTCCGAGGAGACCCCAGGGAATGCAGGGAGGGAAGGGGCGCATGGTGCCTTACTTGCGCAGGTGTGCTAGCTGGCAGTTGCAGTGCCAGGCATTTCGGGAGAGTGTCAGCGTCTCCATTTTGTCGAAGGGGAAGTTGCGGGGCAGCTGGGTGAGCCGGTTGTTCTCCAGGTGAGCGGTCTTCAGCACGGTCACACCGGCAAATGCGTTGTCTGCAAACTAAAGCACAAAGGTTTACGGTGAGGAACGCTGAGTTAGGGAAGGGGACTTTAAACCTGAGTGCCTCTGTTCAAGACTTTTAGTGGTGTAAGCATGGAGGGAGCAAGAGAAGGAGAGGAGTGGGGGGGCAGTCCTGGCTCACTGGAAGCCCTGGACACCTAAGAGAGGCATCAGGCTGGTGGGCCCATGGGTGATGAAGTCTCCTGCCTGAAGAGAGCTACATCCCAAATCCATGTGGGATTGTCTTTGCAGCCACATCCCTAAATAAAGTGAAGTCTGGCAGCCCTCTTTATGTTTGAGCCATACTTCTCCGTTCTAAATGAAGATATTTTCTGGGTGTATTCCTTTCCAAGGCTGGAAATCCTCCCAGTGCCTGTTGCCTTGCCTGTCCTGGAATGGCTGAAGGAAGGAGTGTTTGTGGCGTCTGAAGGGGCTGTAGACTTTGGCAGTGCCCGGGGGCTCCGAGTGGAAAGTTACACTTGGCATCTGAGCAGTGTAGCAATAGAGGCAGGCTTCCAGCACCTCAACCTCCTCCGTTTTTTCTCATTTCCAGTGGGTTGTTTGCAAAGGATGCTGCAAGATTTGTCTTTTCTCAATTAACAGGCAGGCTTTAAGGGAGAGCCTCCCTTAAAGCTGCCAAAGAGAGGAGGGAGGCTGTAGGCCTGGTTCTGCAGCCCTCTCGTCTCTTCCCTGAGGCCTCATCCCTGGCTGTTTTCAGCCCATGGTTACTCAGGTTGGAAAGTTTCTTCTTGAAATCAAACCCCTCAACACAAACTTCCTTGGTGGTGATGAATTGGAGAGGGGGGTCATTGACAAAGCACAAAGCTCCTCTTGGCTATGACAAACCATTTCTCCCCTTCTCAAAGTGGTGGGGAAAGCTTTCTCTGAAGGATGGAGAGGAGACTCACCAGGTCTGCCAGAACGCCCCCAGTCAAGGGCCTGTGCCCCCATTTCTGACCAGAAGCTTGCACTTCAGCCAGGACCATCACGGTGTATTCAAGCTCTCTAAGCTGAAAAGCTTGACAGAGGAAATGCACTATTTTAAGCTGTGAACTTTTGTCATCTTCCAAATTAAGCAGTGTTGGATAGGATTAGAGCTTAGCTAAGAGACTCCCAGTAACTGTAACTGTTGGACGGTCAGCGGTGCTGGCCTCTGTGGTCCAAAACTGAGCTGACCTTGGTAGGTTTTACTGTTCTGATAGCGGAGCTGCTCAGAGAGGTGCTGGCATGCCATGCAGCGGGGCGGTAGCCTGGCCACGTTCTGGTTTGGACAGTGGTGTACTGTCTCAGCTGCTCATTCCTCTCCCAGCCCCATGAGAACAGTTCGCATCTGCTGGTAACAGCTGCTGCGCTGCCTGCCAGAGCATGCGTTTGTAAAGAAATGGGTGATTTTTTCCCCTTATTTAGATGGAGGATTGCTGCTGCAATTTATTTAGCAATAAATACGTAGAGAGGGGTGTACATAAAGCTTCCAGGATCTGCATTGCCTGGTTACATGCTGAGGTACATGGTGGGTCCTGGCCCATGTGACACAGCCCTGCAGGTGACTGGTGCGGGTCCATGATGCTGGTGGGGAAGGGGAGCTCTGTGCTGGAGCTGCAGAGCAGCCCAAGGGCTCTCCTCATTCTGCTCAAGTGCAATATAGGCTGGGATAGCTTTGTGTGGAGAGGTTTTGCACTTGATCAGCTTGAAAAATCTTGCAGCCGTGCAGGGAACAGCTAAGGACAGTATTTTTGTGAAGGAGAAAGAGCTGCAGTCAGGATGCTAGGCCATTTAAAGTATTTGGTAGTGATTTCCTAAGTCGTGAGACCTCTGTGATTAGATGTCTACTAGCAGTGCAAAGTTCATGCGGGGGCCATTTGGATATGAGGCCTTTGAGGACTTGAAGAGGAAACTCTGAGCTGGGATGGGAGTTTTGTTTCCCTGAAAAAAAATGCAAGCCCTAAAGCTGCAGAAGCCACCCTTGTTAGTGGTGATCCCATATCATACTGGTGTCTTATTGGGCTGTTGGGGAGGAAAGGAGGCATCTGGCCGCGGAAGAGCCTTTAA
This sequence comes from Pandion haliaetus, assembly GCA_013401275.1. Lineage (NCBI taxonomy): Eukaryota > Metazoa > Chordata > Aves > Accipitriformes > Pandionidae > Pandion > Pandion haliaetus. The sequence goes on along the minus strand of VYZV01012850.1, from coordinate 76,615 downwards.
AGGTCCTGTCCACAGGTGGTCACTGAAAAGAAGGCAGTCTTTTGCTGGCTAGAATTGTTAACTCTTGCTTTTTGGCCAATCCAAAAATTAATTCCCTGGAGCACCCCAGCATCATGGGTTAGTCTCGTTTCTTCAATGTATAACTTGGGACTCTGATGTGTCTACAGCTGGTACAACATTTCAGCTATAATTTTTGACTTGGTGAAAATGTCTTAAAACTGAGACTACAAAAGTGCTGTGACAGCCTAGAGAGGTCAGTGGATTGTTTTCAAGTGAGGTTAGTGCTGGGAGTGGACAAGGACTTAAATACTGACTGAGTGCTACCGAGCTGGTTTAGGTAGTGTTGTTCTCCACCTGGGCAAGCTGTAATTCCAGTTTTTGAGCATTTTGGGATGCTATATCCCCTTGAAGACTCTGGTGTGCTCTATTCCTGGTAGCTTTCAGGTGATCTGGTCATCCCTGTGAGGCACTCTGAGTTGCTCTTTGTTGCTAAGGAATTCTCTTTTTCATCACATCTTCCTGCACATGGTGGGTGTTCCTTTTCCGTGAAGTCCTAACCTGCCTTACCTGGATGCCCTTTGTCTTTAGGCTTCCTGGCAAAGCATCGTCCCAGGGAGAACTGTTCTGCTCCAGCTGAACATTCCCTCCCATTCCAGCCACGTGGGGTGCACCTAGGACATCAGGCTGCAACAGGGTGCTGCTGCTCTTGCACTGTGCTTGTTTCTGTTCTTGCATTGCCTGGCATTTCAGAGGTCCTAATACAAGTGATTCCCTGAATGTGATGCTCCTGCCTATGGATCATGCTCTCTCCCAGAAGAAGGAGGGGGTTGTTTTGCCATTTGGGCTACCTGAGTGTCCCTCCTCCTCTCCAGTGGGAACAGGGCCCCTTTGTAAGATGCTGCGAGAGTTTCTTTTGAGAGAGCATCAATAAACAAACCTTTCTTTATGATGTGTAAAGTTGGGAGGCACGGGGGGGAGGTGAAATTGGAGGTCCGTATGCCTACCTGTCTGCAAGGCGTGGGTAAGAAACCGCTGCTATTCATAGCCCCTCCTGAGGAGTCCCCCCCTCCCAACCTACAACAGGTACCCAGCCTGAACAAAGGAGGCAGAGCAGTTCAGCTCTGCAAGGTGGCAGCGCCCTTCAGTCCCTTGAGTACGAGGCAGGCGCTCGCCTCTCATCCCATGCCTTGTGTCTGGGATGATGGAAGGTTGCTAATTGTCCCAGAGCACCCCAAATACCTTTCTCAATGACTGATGTCACCTCCAGCTTGGGAGGGAATGTGCTGCATTTCCAAGGAGTTTGATCAGCTCCAGATAATTTCGTTTTGCATAAAATAACTCAACAGAAGGGTGGAGTACTCTCTCTTTCTCTCTCATCCCTTGTTTGGGCCATGTCACAGGGGTCTCACCTGGCCTGTGCCTCGCTGTCTGCAGAGCCTGCAGAGCTGCATCTCCCCTCTCCTCTGCAAGGGAGGGACAGCAAACCGAGGGCTTTGTAAAGGAGAAGCCCTGTGTTTCTTATCTGGAGCAAATGGCAAGAGACTCACCTTCTTCAGTTTCATGTTGTCCAGGTTGAGTGTCTGCAGGTAACGCCCAAAGGACTGGAAGGCATTGTCGGGGATGACCTCAATGGGGTTATGAGAAAGCTTCAGTTCCTCCAGCACTCTCAGCTTACTCATTGCGTTCACGGGATAGCTGCTCAGCTGGTTCTTGTCCAGGTGGAGGACAGCAAGGTTTTCTACATCCTCCAGAGCCCCAGGCAGGAGGTTGGTGAGGGAGTTGTCAGAGAGGAAGAGCCAGCGCAGGTCTTTAGCCCCATTGAAGACCCCAGGTTTCAGCTCCCGGATTTTATTGCTGCCTAAGTGCAGGATGAAGAGGTTGACAAGAGGAGAGAGGAGCCCTTTGGGTAGGTCTGGGATCTTGTTCTGGTCCAGGTACAGGTAGGTGAGCTCAGAGAGGTCATCGAAGGCTCCTGGCTTTATGACACTGATCTGGTTGTCAGTGAGATAGAGGTAGACCAGGCTCTTGAGCCCCCGGAAGGCTCCGGTTGAGATCTCCTTGATCCGTGAGCTCTGGAGGTGCAGGGACACCAGCTTTTTCATGTCACGGAAGCCGTTGGTTGGCAGGATAGGGAAGTTGTTCTTTTGCAGGTTGAGAAGCCGCGTTTGCTCAGGCACCTTGGGGATCTTCTGCAACCCTGCATTGTCACAGATGACATGCTGCAGGTCTCCGCCGTGACAGTGGCAGCTCGGGGGACATGCCTGCATGATGGAGGCGAGACACGCCAGTAGGCTGAGGACACTGAGGAAGAAGCCTGACCGATTCATGGTCAGATCTGGAATTAGTGTGGTGGGAAGAGAAGCAGCAGGAGGAGGAGGAGAGAGATGGGTGGGAGAGAGAGAGTAACTGGGTTTGCAGCATGCTGAACACAGCCCTATTTATAATGTTATTAAAAAGCAAAATCCCTTCCCACAAACCGCAGGCAGCAGCCAGTTGGAAGCAACTGGCTTTGGGAACTTACTGTGAGCTTAACCCCTTGGCACCAGGCAGAGGAGTGTCCGCGGTCCTGCCTGGCCCCACTGCTGAAGTGACTGTGCTGAGGTAGTTTTCCTCTCTGCAACAGGGAAGCAAATGGTCAGGAAGAACAAACGCAGACCTGCTCTGTGGGGAACTCTTCTGGTCCCTGCTGAGCCAACTGGGGTCCAGATTCATCAGTGGGGGGAAAACCAACCTGTTTTGGTTCAACGGCATGGCAGGGAGCACTGCTGTGCTCTGCAGCCACCTTGTGCTGAAGCTTTCAGCAGGCTCCTGGGCTATATTTAGCCTCAGCCGGTTTGGGGAGAAGCACTTTTTCCTGTTATCACAGAGGAAAGTTTTTGGGGGGTCTTGTCTTGCTGATTTCAAAGGAGTTTGCCTGAGCAGGCGTGGGAGAAGATGGGAGCGATACGGGGTCATGCCAAAGGCCGACAGTGCTGTAGTTGCTCTTGCAATGCAAGATTTTTGTTGAAGACTTCCAGATCTAGACTGTGGCTAAGAGTTGGCCAAGAAAGGGAGAGCAAAGACAGGCTTAATTTCTGCTGCATCTTTTCCTACAAGCAGTTGAGTGCGACACATCCATGGTCATGGTCAGGAGACCTGCGTGAGGGTTTTTTTTTCTCAGCACATGGCACTGTGGAGCAGTGGCTGTTGCCTTCCAAGAAGAGATGGGGCAGTGGCGGAGCCTGTGGGGAAGCAGTGGGGCATCATGGGCTGGTGGATATGAAATGCTGGACAGTGGTGCCTTGCTGCATACCAGGCTCAGATGATGTAGATGGCAATGCCTGCAGCTCTCGAGACGAAGATGTGGACAGAGAAAGGTGTGGGCATTGGTAAAGGGATGGTGAGGTAGCCGAGCAAGGAAATCGCTGCTGGAGCTGGGACTAGGGTCTGCCTTGGCTCTTGTCTTGGGGTAGCAGTGGCAAAGGTGAATTAACAACACAGGGGATGTCCTTTGCTCTCCCAATAGAGAAGGCTAAAGCAAAGCAGTGAAAAGCCCCAGCGCCTGCTTCTGTGAGTGTGAAGAGAGAGATCCAGGGGTTGTGGGGTGGGGTTTGGAAGTGGAACATTTTGAACTGATTTCCAGCCAGTTCCTGGCCGCAGCAAACAGCTGAGAGCCGAGCACATAACTGTGAGCTTGTTGAGATTTCTGCTCCTGAGGCTGGCTGCAGAGCCCCAGCGGAGCTTTTGCAGAGGCGAGACAGGCTCAAGAAAGGGAGGAAATCCAAGGGCTGACTTAGGACACAGACTGGCTTATTCACCGAGATTTCTGGGTTTTTCCATTGTTGCAATGAGGAATTAGCCAGCGCCGCCGAGCATGCTCCGGACGATGTTATGCAAACTGCCTGGCAGCCCGTGCTCTGGTTAGCAGCTGTCAGTCTGAGCAGTGTTTTCCTTGCATGACTAATTTGGGGGAGAAAAGGGGCTTCTGGGGTGTGAATGTAGTTTCTGGGGAGCCTGTGGGACAGGTGGGGTTGGCCAAAGGGTGGTGAAATGTGGGACCTTGGTGCAAACCAGGCCATGTCAAGCTTCCAATGTTTGTCAGCCCTGAGGTGCAACGTCCTGCTGTCGAGCAGCTGGGGCCTTGCCACTCACCTCAGCACCAAGTGCTTCTCCTGCCTCGTCTCCAGAGAGATGCTCTGACCGTAGGAGCTCCAGGGCCCTGCTGGAGGGACCTCCTGCAGGACTCTCTGCTGTAGTTACTGTAGGACTTAAAACTCTTTGATCAAAACAATGGTGGTTTTGCTTATGCCTGATTCAGTAGGCACCACAGTGGTCATGCACATGCTTTGATCTCTGGAGTAGCTCTTTGAGTGTCTGGGACAGGATCTTTGAGACAGTGAAAGAGAAGGTAGACAGAAGAACCATCTGTGTTTTCCTCCTTTGCCTCTTCAGGTTGATCAGGACTGAGAATTCCCCTTGAGTGTGTGCTGCTCATAAAGCTCAGACAGGGAACTGAGTGAATGATTGGAAAAGAAAAAAATTCATCTCTAAAGCATCATCTGGTATCCACCGATTGATTTTTTTTTTTTCTTTTTTTTTTTTTTCTGAGCAGGTTCAACCACATTAGTCTTACTTGTAATCATTTGATGAACAATTCCTGCAGTTATGTACCAGCTGTACTGCACAAGAGCAACTGATGGGTGAGATTTAAAATCCAGCCTGTTTCTGCTGGATACTGAAGCTGGGTAGAATATCTGTGTTCCTTCCCCAAGTGCAGCTGATGTCTGATACTTGGTTTTCCCATCCCCTTGCAAAAAATACCAGCTAACAGCTTACCACTTCTACAGAGATTTCTGCCACTGTGGGTCAGATTGGAGCAAAAAGCTGGTGAGGTCCTTGCAAACTCCATCCATAAATACATCCCACCCACATGTATTTCTGGAACAAGACCCTTTTCAGAGGTTATACTGCCCAAACCTCAAACCATCTTCTCATCTTTCTTCCTCTGAGGATAAATTTCCCATTGTTCTACCCTTTATCTCTGCTAGCTGAGACTGCAGATTTTTGGGGACAGGGACAGTCTCCCTGCAGGGATGTGTGTGCTGTGGCTGGAGCAGGCAGGCTGTGGACAGGGGTAAGACCCATAGCTTCCTCGCGAAGATGCCGTGATGTAGCTGCCATGATGCTGGTGCAAGGTGGGAAGCTGTCCCTACCCCAAGGGCTCCCGCCAGCCCAGTGTCTGCAGCAGAGGTTAGGTGAATGCTGGGTTATTTTTGGTCCTGCGGTAGGGTGGCAGCAGAGCAGTGCTACTGGGGGAAAGGTGTCTGCTTCTCAGCTCCGTTTCTCCAGGCACAAATGTTGAATAAAAGGAAGTTCTTTCCCCTAATGTTTTTTGATTTCCATGCCTCGGTGAGCACATTCCTGTGGTGGGAGCTGGTTGGCATTTGCCGCAGCTGGCACCTCGCCCCTGGGCTCCTGGCTGTTTGTGTTTTGAGCTGCTCGCTGGCAGGGTCTGGTCTTCCCACACCGGGTTTTGCAGCCCTCGACTGGCCAGCAAACATCCAGCGATCCTCAAAAGCTTGCCTGGGTCCCGCTCGTGGGTGGCTCACAGTCTGGCAGTGACAATGGCAGCAGTGTTGGTGTTCCCTCTGCTGCAGTGGGATACCGCAGTGAGCTGGGTCCTGTCCAGCCCCCTACCTCACAGGTCTCCTGGGACTGGTGCTGCTAGGACATCACAGAAGAGGCAGGATTATCCTGCCGTCCTCTCTTTCTTAATTGATTAACAGTTCTGCAAACATTCCTGGTGCCTGGTAATTTGCAGATGCTGGACTCCCCTCCTCTCCTTCTTGGAGGCGTTGTGGGCTAAGCAAATAAATACAGTTTTTTAAATGGTATAAATATAGATTTGGGGTGTTTCTTTGGTGCTGCAGGTCAGAGCTGTTTTGATACAACATTGGAGATGGTCTTTTCCGTGTTTAATCTTTGTTGGTACTGCCAGTTCTGGTATATCAATACAGCTGCACGTGCATTCCTCCATGTTAAAATATTCCATTGCTTGCTTAGGCCTTATTCTGTAGCTTTTAAGGGGATCCAGATCTTGTTTTGTATGTCAGTGCATGCTAGCCATCACCTTCTTGAAGTGGCACCGGTGTTGCTAGCCTTGGGGTCCAGGCTGGAGGCAAGGGCTCAGGCAGCTTGGGGGGGTGTCCTGGGGTGCACGTGCTCTCCCCGTTTGCAGCTGGTACAGCATCAGCCCTTGCGGAGCTGAGCCCCTGCCTCTGCCTGGCACTGGGTGCTGGGGAGGGAGCAGGGTAGGAGAAGGTGCAAGCTCTGCAGCGTCCCAGGGAGGTTGTCCCAGGCGTGGAGCACCCTCCAGGCAGTGTTTGAGGAGCCCTGGTGGCTGGGCATTGGGGAGGCCCAGGGGGTCTCCCAGGTCCCTCCCATCTTCCAGGCTGTACCTGAGAAATTCCTGGCTTTTGGTGATGTGCAGGTATCCCGTCAGCAACAGTGGCATCTGAGGCTCTGAGTTCAGACCCAAGTTATCGTTTCTATTTGCCTTGCTTGAAGGGTATCCTTCACTGTGGTGTGGGGATGCAGGCTGCTTGTTGAGCCGGAGGAGGTGGTGATGGGTGCACCTCCTTCCTTCTGATGGTTTTCTTCCACTGTAGCACAGCCTCCACCCATTGATATGTTGCCAGTTTGGCTGCCCGTTGATGTCCACCCACCCTTCCCTTCTGTCTGATCCCAGCAGCTGCTGCATGATGCTCTTGGCCTCTCCTGTGAAGCTCACCCAGCCCTTGCTGCCTCTCCCCAGCCCGGCTGTGTCCACTGTGCAAGGCACTGGGCATCCTCCTAGCAGCCCGCTGCTCTGCCCAGGTCTGCTGTCCTCTCTGCAGTTCTTGCGGGCTCTGAAGAAGAGTGGAGCTTTTTTCCCTTGCAGAACACAACTGATCCATGCAAGACTCCTGATTTTCGCAAATGCTCCCCAGCCAGGAATCCCCCCTGTTCCCAAAATGGAAAACTGGCTCCACACAGTGACAACTTCCCTGCTTGTCCTTGGCCAAAGTGAGACCTCCCCATCCCATCCCACCTCATTTTTTGGGAGGACCTGATGAGTAGGTGGTTTCAGTAGCTGCAGAAGCTATAGGAACGTGCTGTGAGAACGTTTAAAACGTGCTGTGGAAGCAACAAGGTCCTGGACTTCCAGCCATGTCTTTGGTGGGAACTGAGCTCTCCAAATCCACGGGGATGTTACCTTTGCCCCTAGGTCTTTGCTGATATTCCTTCTCCAGCAGCTTTGAGCATTCAGGTACCCTCAAACCAGTGGTTTTCTACCTTTGCGAGACACTTTCTCTGCATGTTTCCTCTCACTTTTTCCTTTTAATTCCACTTTTCCTAAATGCATTGGCACCCAGTGCCAGGGAGGATGGAGTTAATTACATAGCAAAGACCTTTTATCAAGCTGTGGATAAACCAGTAAGTAACTGCACATGCCTTTGCTGGTTGCCACTGGGCAGTGCTTCTGAAATGCTGGCAGGACTTGGGAAATACTTGCAAGCCTCAAGACTTCTGCTCAGCCTGGAAAGAAGAGAGGCAGCTTTAACTCCAGACCGTGAGGAGCAGCTTGTCCTGACTGTACAATAACAGGAGGTTCATTTTCAGTGGCAGGCTTCTGGCCTGGGCAAGCTGGGTTGCCATTTTTGCAGCAGCCTCCTCCTGAGGCAAACCCATTGCGTGCTACAACACAAAGGCAGGGCTTTGGACATCTGATATTTTGGGGAACTTTTTAAGGCCCATCCAAACTGGGACTGCCTGGCAGCTCTCTGGGTGGGGAGAAATGCCAACAGGGTGGCCACCCTTGGAGGTTTGTCCTACAAGACCTGCTTGTTTGTGTCCTGACGTTTTTGACACAAAGATGGTACTGTTGCTGGGGAAGGAAATGAAATCTCAGTGTGACATAGGCTGGACATGTTCAGAAGATGTTTTTTGCAGCAGCAAAGTTGACCCAAAGGTTAGGGAATATTCCAGTACAATTTGGGATAGTGGGACAGCTCCAAAGCAAGGAGACACTTGTCCCCAGAGGACAGCAAAATTCAGGGTGATCTTGGTAGTGAGCAGCTGAGTGAGGGAATATTTGTTGCTCAGTTGAGAATGATTTTGAGCTGGCCTTGAAGGGAATGCCTGGGGTTGACTTTGGTGGAGATATCTGGGGCAGGCAACACACTCAGCATGGGTTTAGGGATAATTAGATCCATCCGGCATCTTGCACTGAGGGGTTCAAAGGGCCTCTTAGAGGTCCCTTAGCACATCTCCTGGGTTGCCAGTCTGCTTTCTGTTGTTCATTATGCCCCCTTTGAAGTCTGAAAATTCCTGTTATTTCATGGTCAATTTGCTTCTTTTTTCCGAGGCCAATATTGTCTTCAGCAAAGCTCAATTTCTGTAGGTTTTAGTTTGGTGGTTCAAGCCCTGCCATCATCCTCCAGCGTGGCATAACCAGAGGGTGGTGACAAGGGGCATGAAGATCCTCCCTGAGCATCGTTCAGGTCCAGGGGGGTTTCCTCCAAGGACCTCATGCCCTCCTGCTGCAGCCCTGACCTTCTGCTCCAGTCCCACCCAGTATAACCCCACCTGGGGTACTGGTGGTAATGAAAACAGCCTTTTCATCACAGCCTTTCAGCAGCAGTTGAATGTGGAGAGAAGTGGGTGTTTTTACTGCTGTTGAATGCTGGGGAAAACCGAGGAGCAGAGAGCTGATGTGACTTGTTCCAAGTTATGCAGTAAATAAGCGGCACAGTTGGGAAAAACCCAGGGTCTTCAGAGTCCCTGCTCTTCCCACCAGATCAGTCTGCCTCCCAGATGTTTACTAAAGAGACTGGAGTCTGATTGTTTTTACTTTATTTTTAATTTTTAGACACTTCCTTCTTCAGGCTGTTTTGCCTGTTCCACAGTGGCCAGTGTTTAAACAGCACTAGCAGGAAATGTTTTTGAAATGTGTTTTAAAAAACACAGTTCTGCTAAGATGTTCTTTTTATTCCCGGTTTAGACAGAGGTTTAGGATTCACAAGAATGAATCGCTTGTCAGTAGGAGTAAGGTAGGCAGCAGTTTGTTTTGGAGCTGTCCTTGTCATGGCTGAAGGCAGGAGTGATCCGCATGCTGGGCACCGGGGGGTCACTTGTGGTCCTCACAGTAAAAAAAAAAAGGCTTTACAGTCAATTATATTCTGTACTCTCTTAGCTCCTCTCATAACCAAGGGTCTAAGCTGGACTCCTTGCCTCTGAAAAGCTTTGCTTTGACACTAGATATAGCTCCAGTGGAAATTATGGAGCTGATGCAGAAATTATTGGGTGAGGTTTTCTGGACTGAATTATACCAGATGACAAGGCTAGATGATGCTAAGTGTCCCTTTGGGTCTTGAAAGCTATGAATCTTTGCGGATATCTCCAAGCTTAAATTGGTATATGGGGTTTTGTGGAAGCGTTGTTTCATCTCGTGCATCACGAGCTGTGGCTGGGCTGGGACGCTGGAGCTGTTGGAGGATGCTCTGCGCGTCAGATGAGGGTCAGGAAGGACAGCAGCGCTGGTGCGAGGGCTTGCTCCAGCCACTGCCTCAGTCTTGGGCGTGCAGATGGGGAAAACACTATCCCAAGAGAGAAATGCTCTCTTGGAAAGGTCAGGAGCAACATCCTGGTGTCTGGCTGCAGAGAGTGGTGCCAGTGCAGGCAGGCTGGGAGGGGAAGGCAGCGATCGGGCAGCAGACTGAAGGCTGGAGGTTCAGACCCGTGTTGCTCTCTGGGCTGAGTCGGGAAGCCCGTTACTTGAGGGTGTGAGGGTGTTTATGGGGACAAGCCGCTGGCCAAGGCATGGACAGCCAGTGCTTGGGGTACGCGGAAGGCTGCCAGGCATCTGGAGGAGCCTGGTGAGCCGCAGCACCCGCAGCATCGTCCTGCCAGGGAGCTGCCTGCTGCTGTGTCCAATTAAACTGCTGGAGCGACCCGGCGAGGCAAAAAGGGTTGACTCAGGGCTTGGCTGGGATCCTGGGACCGACACTGCAATTCATCCAACAGAGTAAAACAAAAAAACAAAGGCGCTGGGATTTTTAATAAGTGTTTAAGATCTTGGATTTGTGTCTCGTCAGTCATTTGATCCAGCCACAGGACTTGTATTAGTGGGTGGGAGAGAAATTCTGTCTGAGCATTAGACACTGTAGGTTTCCACCCCGGCTGGGAAGCTATCATTGTGTCTGGTAGGAGAAGCCTATTTACAGTCGCTCCCTCTGGGTTGCCAGGCTCCTAGCAGAGCAGTGTGCACCAGATGGTCCCTGAAGCATCCTGGAGGCTATCTCCTCCAGATTCCTGGCTAAGAGGAGGCTCCTGCAAATCTCCATCTCGGATTCACGCTGACCCCCGTGTAGTCAAACAAGGGCATCAGCCATTATGACAGACTGTGCCCAACATGAGATCGATCCTTCAGCAGCCCTGAGCAGCAGAAAGCTCCAAGTGCTTCAACCAGTATTATGTATAGGTTGTTCAGGATATATGCATGTTTTTTCAGGATGCCTCTTCATGGTCCTTTGCAAAGCCCCTCATTAATTTTGGATGCGGTACCTGGAGTTTGGTGAGCACCATGCAGAAGCCCTGACTGTGCAGACGTGCCCTTGCAGCCAGAGATGGAGCCTGGGCATTTGCTCCAAAAGCACGACCCAGATCTGGGTGCCAAGGGTATGGGAAGATGGTTGGGCCCTGTTGCAATTTGGTGGGTCAGAGCTGCTCATGTGTCAGCCTTTGAAGATCTGGAGGAGAAAGGAGTGAACTGCATCGGCCTTTTTCCAGCTGTGCTCTGCCAGCAAAACAGCTACCAGTGACATTAGTGGGATGGGAGAGAAACCCTGCCTGATGACATACAACATGCTGAGCATGTTAGAGAGACCAGAGCAGTGCTCCAGCATGTCCCACTGCTGAAACGCAGCTCCCCAGAGCTGGAGATGAAGCAGCAATTCCGGCAATGGTGCTGTTGGTGCAGCTCAGAGCTGCCCAGAGCACCTCCTGCCCAGCTCCTGCTGTCTTGGCAGGCCACTGAGTTGGGCATAAAGAGCTGGAATTTTCCTCTGAGGAGAAGTGACCTTCAGCTGAGGTGACTCAGAGCCTGCCGTTGGGATTAGCGGTGAGGGAGGTTTAGCAGCGAGAAGCTTTTGTCCTGCTGTGAGGCTTTCGGTCTGTAAGTGCAGCTGCGCCGAGTGTTGGGCAGCCTCGTGATGCCTTTAGGAGGGTTAGAGGAGCTGATGTCTGCACAAAAGGATCTGGAGCAAGCAGCCGTGCTGCAGGACACGTGGTCTCCCACAGGAGCCCACTACTGGCTCCAGGGTTTTTCCAAAGCGATGTCCGATGTGCTCTGAGCTGTAGAAGATGAACTCGGCACCTTGAGTAGATGGCTGCAGGGGCACCGAGGCAAGATCAGTGTCTGGCAGAGATGGTAGAGAGTCAACTTGGAGAGACGTAGGTTAAAAAAGGAGGAGGGCAAACTCTGGGGTCCTCCAAGAAAAGCAGTTGGGGTGTCAAAAGTACGGGACACCCAGAGTGTCATGGGTGCTGGGGGTCTGGAGCACAGCGATGGAAGCAAAGGCGGCCATGGCAGGCAGGTGAAGTGCTGCTTTAGCTCCTGTCTCTCCGGGACTCTCTGGCAGGGGTGTCTGGAGAGCCCCATCCATGGGCCAGGAGAGGAGTGCTTGCCTGTGACCTGAGTGACTTGTGAGAACATCTTCCTCCCATCCCTATCTCCCCTGTTCGTGTCACTAGCTTCGACTTTCCCATGCCGGGGGCTGTGTGGTCCCCTTTTGCCTTGAGGCATGTTTCTCCTCTTGTTTTCACAGGTTGCTTATGGGACCACAGAAAACAGCCCTGTCACCTTCATGGGATTCCCCAATGACAGTATTGCCAGAAAAACAGAGACGGTGGGATGCGTCTTTCCCCACACAGAGGTGACCATGACCCTCCCCACCTGCTCCAGGTCCTCTGCCTTCAGCAGACCTCGGCCCATCCTCGCTGTCTGGTGCTGAAGTTGGTGCATGCCATCATGTTTGGCTCAGACATTCCCTCCTAAGCCCTTCTCTTCCATTGCAGGCAAAAATTGAGGATCCAGAAACAGGGCAGTCTGTGCCTCTGAACACCCCTGGGGAACTTCAGATCCGTGGCTACTGTGTCATGCTGGGCTACTGGGACGACCCAGCCAAGACGAGTGAAGTGGTCACTGCCGAGAGGTGGTACAAGACGGGGTGAGTCTGGAAAGAGCCTTGTTCCTCCCGGCCTGTCCTGCAGGGTGACGCTGGATGGGGGCGGGTGTGTACAGGAGTGCCTTGGCTGTGATTTCCAAAGTAGGGAAAACTGACCCAATTTAGCCCTCTGATCTGTCCGTGAAACTTCAGAACAGCTTTTAGCACGGAGCCCTTAGTGCCAAGTACCCCTGGAGATGGGGACAGTCACATTGCTACTGGTGTGATGGAGGGGCTATGGGGGCACACCGCAGGGGCAGGAATTGCCTCCCCCCGAGCCCTGATGTTTGTGTGGATGTTGCCGATGGCAATGTCTGGCTGTAGCAGGAACTCTTTGATCTCTTCTGTGTGTTCAGGTGGCGTCTCAGCCATTACCCTCCTGATACCCTGTCCTGGCCTCCAGACCAGGCTGGGTGGGAGCATCAGCCATTCTTCCACCCAGCTGGGACACAACTAGGAGTGTGGTGTCGTTGCAGGGACCTTGCGAGCCTGGATGAGCATGGCTACTGCAAAATTATAGGCCGTTGCAAGGACATGATTATTCGGGGAGGAGAGAACATCTACCCAGCAGAACTTGAGCAGTTTCTCCACACCCATCCCAAGGTTGAGGAGGTCCAGGTGAGTGGGAGGGAGGTGGTGTGAGTGAGCAGCGATGGTTCCTGTGGTCAGAAACCTGTACAGAAAGCTGCTGGGACTGCTGCTTGGGACCTGGTTGTCTTCCCCCGTTTTCAGCATCAACTTTTGTGTAATACGGGTTGGCAAGCAGGAGAGAGAGGCTCATGGCATGCAAGGGGCAGGCAGAGCTCCTGGCATGGGGCACATCGGTTTGGGCAATCCTCTCATGCACCAGCTTCACATCTGCAAAGTAATGACTGTCATTCTTCGGTTTTTAAACTGCCTGTCCACTTTCATAGCTCCCTCTGAAATTCTTACTTGGAAAGCAGTCTGGAAGGACAGTTTTTACTGATAATTAATTACCAAACTCCTAAATCCAAAAAGACTCCTCCAGTGAGTCCTCGGAGGTGAGGAGTGAGACTTAGTTTCACCCCTTCACAAGACAGCAATGATTTGCAGCATTGAGCAGCTGCTCCCAATCTGCTTGGATTGTTCTCCTCCAGGTTTTGTGCCAGACAAGTTTCCCCATAAATAAACCAGTTATTTAGTCAGTGTTGTGCCTGTGCCAGGCTAGCATCTCTCCTTGGAACAGTCCCAGTGCAGATGGGTTGCAAACCAGCCCTGTTTATGTAGTTTCTAGGGCTTTATGTCACTGCTCTGGACTCAAAAGGATCGACGTGTCTCTAGGATTTTGAGATACCAGTTCAAGGCGGGGAATTACAGTAGGACTCTTGTGAAATAGTGTGAGCAAACTTTAGAGAGAGACCAGGCTTGGGAAGCCCATCTCCTGGTGTCACAGGCAGAGATCCACTAAGATCTGTGATTATAAGGGTTTCAAATAATCCTTTAATTTGACTTCATCCCTCTCCTGCCGTTCTGTCTGGAGATCCCAAAGCACTTGCAGCAGCCTCCCAAGTCTCCCTGTTGGTTGTGAAACCTGTTGCCCCATTTTTTGGGGAAGCAGAGGCACACAGAGGGACAATGGGTCCATGTTACACCCACGATGAGCTGCTGTCTGGCTGCTCTGACTCAGCCCTCGCTCCAGTGACTTTGCAAAACTGAAGGAAGGTGCTGGTGTCTGGATGCCCAGCCTGCTCTGCCACTTTTCCTCTGGCAATCGGTTGGGAAGTCCTTCCGGGAGGGCTTGATGTCATGTAGAAAGCACTGGTGGTATGGTCAAGCAGCTCAAACTGCCTTTACACAACCCCATGCCACAACTCCAGCATCCTGTGATACGGGTTCGTGCTGTGGGCCAGCACATAAACCCTGTGGGAGGAGAGGGAAGTCTCCAGGGGTCACACCATCCGTCTGTCCCAACCAGGTGGTTGGTGTGAAGGATTCGCGGATGGGAGAAGAGATCTGTGCCTGCATCCGAGTGAGGGCTGGGCAGGACTGCACCGAGGAAGAGATTAAAACTTTCTGCAAAGGGAAGGTGGGTCTCCCAAGTCCTCAGTTCCCTGCCAGACCAGTACACCCAGCAGCTGCTGGGGACATGCTGATGAAAGCCCAGGGATTTGGAGCAACTGGGGCTCCAACCCTGGCAGTCCCAGCTTGGGTAATACCAGTTGGGCTGGCGACGCTGTTCCTGGCAGGTTGCATAGCGGTTGGTTTTCTCTTCCCAGATCTCCCATTTCAAGATCCCACGTTACGTTGTGTTTGTGGGTCAGTACCCGCTCACTGTCTCAGGCAAGGTAAGAGGGGCTGGGGCAGGGCTGGGGCAGGCCTCCTGTCCTGTCTCCTGTCTGAGTCTCTCTTACTCCTCCTCTCTGCACTTTATTCCAGATTCAGAAATACAAGTTGAGGGAGCAGATGGAGAAGCACCTTCAGCTCTGAGCTTGGGAAAGCGGAGCAAAAACCAGGATAAATCAGCCCTGCTTCAGCCAGCTTTGCGTCTGCTTTTCACCTGTGCCTTGGGCTATGCAGTGGAGACCTCTCTCTGACATCAGGCTGATGGCACTTTTAGTTAATAAAATAGAGTGCCTTTTTTTCCCAGTTGGGTTTGTTTCTTTGCCAAGAGAAATCCTGTGGTGTGAGGAAGGGATGCTTATTTCTGGAATTCTGTCCGCTTACTGAAAGACCTTATGAAGGTTTTAAAATCTTGTGCCTCTGAGCAATTTGGCTGCAGCCATTTCAGAGAACTTGAACTGATGCTGGTAGGTATTTTACTGATATTTTTAAGTCATAACAGCCTGGCCTGGCTTCCCAAGGTAGGTGAATGCCTTCTGTGCTTGGGTGTTGCTGAGACTTCTAGGTCATACAACACAGTTAATGAACTTGAGATGAGGGGCAGGGGCTTTAGAGAGGTGACTTTGCATGGGAAGGAGCTCCCTAAAACTGGCTGGAAAAGCTCGCCCTGTTCCCACACCTCCCGTGGGCCTTCTGACCCCCAAAGAAACTTCTCCAAGGCAGACTTGGCATTGTTTATTTTGTTGTTTTGGACAAGACAGACAGTAAAGATTTCGCAGAAATACCAAAGTTCCTGTCCCATTGGCAGTGTGAAGCAGAGTATACCCAGGACAGTATTTTACGGGAGTTATTTGGTACCTCCCAACCATGAAACACTACTCCGAGAAGTGGAAGAGCAAAGCTCCTCTTCCTTCCCGGCAGAAGTGTCCCACTCCAGCTGGGAAGCAGGTAACGATGCTGCTGACTCTCACCGACCTCCTGGCCATCTCCCTCCTGCCTTCTTCCCGAGCACGGCTAGCAGCTGGGCCTCCACCTCCACACTGGGGCTTCCTCCGGTGGGTCGGGGGAAATAGTGCAACAGCGAGAGAGGTGAAACATCAGCAAGGTCTCGATCCTGGATCTCCCAGCTGGACTGTGGGCTCTACCCATGGAAGCAGACCAAGTGGACAACAAGCCCACAGTTTATGCCTGCTGTCTGAAAGAAAAAAACACATGGGATGGTTTGTGTCAGACCCTTTCCGTACAGCGTCTCTCCAGCAAGTTCCTCCCCCCTTCCCAAACTGCTCATGGGGCTGGTGGCAGCATGTTTCACTGGCTTCACCTCTGCACACCGTGGAGCAAGTGGAATGTGTGTAAACAAAACTCAGGTCTCCTCCCTGCCCTGGTTTTAGGACCCTTGTGAACCTTCCCTCCCCAAGGAGGAACTGTCACCTGCATTACAGCAACTGCAGCCAGTGACTCCGGGGCTGCAGTGGACCTCTAGGTCCAGTGTCTAGGGAAGGACTTTTTACTTTCCTTTGCTTCCTGCAGTCACAGGAGCTTCCCTGCCTCCTGTCTGATAACTCCACCCTTTGTACAACCCCTGTGCTGCCCAGAAGTGCCTTATGTACTCACCGTAGTTGGGGGGTGGCCGGTAAGAAATGAAGTCAGCACTGGCTTGCAGGGGTAGACACGCTGCTGAGAAACACAGCAAGCACCAGTCACAGCCAGCACATGGGGGTACAAGCCCCTGTCACCCCATCCCTGCTCACCGGAGCTCTGCTTGTGTCCCAGGAGCAGTGCTGCACTGTCTGTGGGTCTGAGCCCCAGCAGACCCGAGGTGCCCGGGAAGCTTTCCCTGCCATCGCCTTCTCTGGAGCCGCATCCAGCCCTCGCTGGCCAGGACACCTCCTGAGATGCTCCGTGGCCATCCCGCCCCCCCCCCAGGATGATGCAGCCCAGGCTGCGAATACTCACAAAGGCAGAAGGGTCGACCCTCCTGGCTGGCAGCATAGCTTCAGTGTGTGCGGGGCTGCAGGCAGGATCCAGGGATCCTGCCCATCCCGTACCTGGGTCCTGCTCTTATAGCTGTCGCTGACCGCTTGGAAAATCCCAGCAGCCGGGCGTTCTTCCCAGGGGGGGAGAGTTACGTCAGGGGTGGGTTACCCTGAACTACCCCCTTCCTGGCCTGGAAACAGGAATCTGTGGCCACAGCCTTTGTCATAGGCATTTCTCACTTCTCCATGGCTATTAATAGAGCAAATTAAGAAAATGTAATGCCTGGGACTGTCAGCACTGGGGTTGCACAACCCCGCGCGGAGACACATCACGGCTCCTTTTTCCAAAACGCTGAGCAGCCCCTCAACTGGAAAGCCCTGCTCCAGCCCCGGAGGGGCAGCCGGGGGCGGCGGATGCCCGGAGGGGGGTCCGGGGGGTGCCCCAGCCTCGTCGGGACCGCGGCATCGGGAGTAGGACCTCGGCCCCGGCCC
>VYZV01012850.1:41577-56342 GCA_013401275.1 Pandion haliaetus | reverse complement strand
GTCCCAGCTGGAGGGACCCGCAGGTTAAGGATAAAGGGAGAAACAAATCCCCGGGGGGGGGGGTTGCCTCGGCTGCGGCCTGTGCGGGGGAACGCTGCCCTGCACCCGGCTGCGCAGGGGTTTTGCTATTTAAGAGCTATTTTGCTATTTAGGAGCTTCTGAAAATCGAACGGCTTGCTATCTGAGTTGTGCTTGGTGAGCGTAGTGCAGCTGTGGAGGGAGGCTGTGTGCTTGCGCTTGCGGCTGGAGCAGGAGACTTCCCAGGAGTTTGTTCTTTTACCTGCAGGAAGCACAGGCTGTATTTATCTCAGCCGTTGTCTCTCGTCAACAATAAAGCGTGGGACAGTTGAATGCCAGTGACCCACTTTGGTCCTTGTAGCTTCTCAGAGTTTGATTTTTCAGTTATAAGAAATGCTGAATTTAATTGTTCTGTGCCACTTTTAAAAAAACCCATCCCAAACATAATTCAGCTGGAAATTAATAACCAGGCTGAAAGAGGAAGAATGGGTTTCCTTGGGAGACTGAAGAGGAGGTCTCTTCACCTGTTTTTCAGACAAGAAGGAAAAGACACATGAACTGTCCTCCTCAACAATTGCAGAAGAGCCTGAGCCAGTTTCGTGTGTTCTGCAAGGAGATGACATCCAGGCGCTTGCAATTAAGGTGGAGGACCTGGAGAAAGTATGTATTTTCACTGGTAGAAACAGCTACTTTAACTGACACTCTTATTTTGTGTGTTTATTAGAGGGTACTGTCCATATACTTAAACCAAGACCCACTCTTGGATTTCAGTTCTCATTCCATTTTGTCTGTCCTGCTTTTTATGATTTGTCAGATTGTCAGGTTCAGGTGCTAACAGTAAAGGATTGTTGATCCTTACACAGTCTTTTCAAATGGGAGGGTAAGTCATCTGCCTCTTCAGAATTACATTTCCAACTTTCTGGTCTATTAAGACATGTAAGTTGTTTAGTAACTCTCACAGCGTCCCTTCCAAAACTCAGGTCAAACTGTGTGAGTGGAAGCATTTCACACCAAGTGACACAGCAGAAAACCATTGGGAAAGTGATATCAGTCTGTGCTGATATGACTTCTCTGTGTATCCTAGAAGGATCAGAAGGAATGAAGATTAGTCAGTATGTACCTAATTGCACTGTGACTATTTATTTTCTGAAGCTCCATGGTCCACGCCTTCCTCATGATGCTGGGAGAATTCCAGTTAGGAAGAAATACCTCGTTCGAAAATATCAACCCAAAGAGACAAAGAAGGTGGCACATCTTGTAGCGTGTCCTGCTTTCCCAAAGGCACATAGGGAACCACTGACTTTTTCTGGTAGGGTTAAACTTCATGTCTTATCTTTAGATTTTGGTTTTGCTAAGCCTAGCTTTAGTGACCTGGCTCTGGGGTTGGGGTTTTTTTTGTGTGTGTGTTGTAGGATCAGGACTGTTTGGTGATGGCTGTGAAGAGATTCTCTCCCATCACATTTTGGGAAGTCTCCAGGAGTTCAAGATGGAAGCCTTAGCCAGAGGAAACACTCAGGTTGGTTTGTAAAGTTACGAGAATGCTGCTGTGCGGCACTTTTCTAGAGGTGGAGTGCAGTGCCTACAGTACCTTTCGATGCTTTTCAGCACCTATCAGGAACAGGTCAGGCCTGAGGTGTGGTTTTACCAGCCGCCTCATACTCTGCGGGGAGGGGAGGGCTTGCCTTCAGAGAAACTGCACCAGCAGGTTTTGAAGTCCTGTGTGCAGGACGAGGTCATGGAGGGAAGAATTACACAGGCTTCCTCTTTCATATGTGCTTCTGCTGATGGCATCAGGCTTGCAAGGGAAGAACTGGTGTTGCAGCAATGCCATTGCTCGAGTCTAATTACTCAGATAAATCCTTCCATTGTTTCTGAGTGTGTTCCTAGTGCTCTGTTTTTGTTCCCCTCAGAGTGATAAGGTGAAAGTACTGTCAATCTGAAGAATTCTTTTCTCCTCCCCTCTTCCATTCTCCTTGTGGTGGCTGTGTGTGTGTGGAGAGGTTAATTTAATGTTTCCTTTCTCTTCAGATAGCAGATTTTGTTGGGGTTTCTCATTCAGATGTTACTGCAGCAGCTTTGAAAGAGGAACATGGAGGAGAGAAGAAGAAAAATGTTCATCAGACCCCGCTAGCAGAGCACAAAGCTCTCCAGAACTGGCACCGTAATATGGCAATCAGGAAAAAGCAGGAGAAGTATCTAGGAGGTGAGAAAAGCCAAGGCCTTGTTCTGTGAAATTCTGTGTGTAGATGTGGGAGTTTGATGGCACCACAACAAACTGTAATGGTCATAGCTGACTGGAGTTAATCCTATTGCTGTTGCAGTCTACTTCCATGTTCTCAGAGCTCCCCACACTGCTAGTGCTAGTGGCTGTGGGTGCTGTGAGGAGGTGAGCTGGTGGTTCTGGTTGGGGGAAGGACGGTGGATTTCGTGGGGGACAGTGTAAGGAAGTTACACGTGAACAATAGTAGTGGTAAAAGGTGTGTGCAGAAGAAGTGTAACACCAATGATTTGGCCTTTCTTCTTTATAGAAATTCTTCAGAGGCCGGAGAATGAATTGCTGATGAGCATCTCGGAGGATTACAGGCAAATCCAAGAAGAACGTGACGTCATTGACCGGAGTATCCCTGCCCTGCTTCCTGGAAAGGTGAGAGACCCACTTCCTCTGCATCCTGATTGCTCTGTTCTTGTGAAAGAGCTAAGACACTGGTGTTATGAGTAACATCTCTGAAGACTTGTCATTAGATACTTATCAAAGCCACTCTTAAGTCCTTCAGCTGAGTGTGCAAGCAGAGCTTTCAGTGACTTTAAAAATAAAACCATCAACTGTGCTATCCATACTAGTCAGGGGAAAGTGGTGGTGTGCTTTGGCTCCTTGCTAACAAACTGCTGTGCACGGGCAAGTACCACTTCTTGATTATCACCAAAGACTGTCACGCACTGGGAGGTGGCATAGGGGTGTGCCACAATGGATGTTGCAGGGACAGAAAGATCTGATAGCTTCAGGCTCGAATTTTAGTGATTACTGTGGAGAAAGGGGTATGGGTAAGTCAGGAGGATTATGGGATTATCTTATGTTAAAATAATTTTTTTACACTTACAGCACTATCAGGGAATTTGCATTTATGTGAGGCATTATTTTAATATCATTCAACCTTCATGTAGTACTAGCTAGAAGAAAGTCTTTTGTCTTTCACAGCAGCCTGATAGAAATTTTGGCTTGCTCTGCAGAAAGTGGTAATTTATAGGCTTCAAAATATCCGTATAAGCAGAGTTAGACCCCTTTTTAGTTTCTAGTCCTTGTGAAAATAGCAGGCAGCCCTATGCATCTGAAAGCGTCAGTGGGAGCCTTGTTTTCCGTCCTAGGGCTACCGAAGAGGAAGTGAGTTCTGGAGCCAGCCCGAGCGTATTGGAGATGAACTCACTGGCTTGACGATGACACTGACTCAGAGAGAACGTGGCTACCCGGGGCCAGTCACTCATGTGGGGAAACCCCGCACTATCCAGATGGAAACGGGTGAGGGAATGTCGCAGAGAGGTGATTCCACAGAAATGGGGTTCAAGTGTGGAGGGAGCGGCAGAAAGAAACAGTGACTCCTGCGAGTATGGAGGCTTCACATTATAGTTGTTCCTAGAGTTGTGCAGCACAAGCCACTTCCCAGTCATCTATTGGACCTCCTCTCTTTAAAACACCATGAGACCGAAGTTTGGCAGAGAGTGAAATTAATAAGCATGTGAGTATGTAGACAATGAGCTCTTGTATGGGTATTCCCACAGGTGTGAAGCCTCCAAAGAGGATTCCTTTCCATCTAACCTGGGATAAGAGTCTTTTCCTGAAACATCGACGGCAGGAGCTAAAATCTGTCCTGGAAGAGCTAGATTTTTATAAGCCGGTAAGACTACAGGAGCAAGGACGTTCTTTGCATCTCTCATCTCTTGTCAGATGCTGTAGAGTAACATAAAATTGCCAAGAAGTGGATCTAAAAAAGCATTAGGAATCTAAAACTTAGCTCCACAGTACTTATTTTGGAAATTTCCATGTTTCCAAAGGGCCACATCCGTGAAGGAGTTGTCTAGCCTCCCTAAGTGTTGCATGGAGTAGTGTAGGAGCCTCAGAATAGGAACCCGAACCAGCAGCATGCAGCTGCCAAGAACTAGGCAATAAAAAAACCTGCCAAATACTGGTGTAGGACTTCAATTTAGTGCCTCGGGGCAGAGGGAAGATACCTTTACCCATATGGAAGACCCGAATCTGAAATAATCTCCTGAAGGCGGGTAGCACCTCCTCTTAAAACCGGAACAAACCTCACCTTTTTGTTTCTGCAATTTGGTTCTGGGGATGAGAAACACGTGAAAGAGACTTTTCCCATCCACGCATCATTTGTAGCGGGGGGTGCAGTCATCAAGGATTCTTGGGAGACCCAGAATTGGTTCCTTCCCGTGTCTCTTGAACATTCGTTGGATACCTGTAAAAAACATTGTAGGAGCAAGATATCTTAACTTCACTTTACTCGACTCGGTACATTTGTCTGGTATTTTAACTTCCTTTCTATATAGAAGGAGAAAGCGTGAGTTGGTCATTTTTCTGTATGTACAGGATCTGGATGGACTGGAGGTGATTGGTAAAGGGCGGCCTTTCACATCTGTCTCAACGGAGCCTTTTCCATATTCCACCACTTCTGAAGAGTCTGAGACCCTGTAAGTTTTACTTCATGGCAGAAATAAGGAATTTTGGGTATGCACCACCAGCCTGTAAGGGTATCCTTAGCTGTTCTTATCCAGAACGGAGAGGAGTCTCCACTGGAGCACAATAAAAGGCATATTCTAATATTATAATCACCAGATTTAGGAATCAAGCAGTTCCTTTGTGCCTTGGGGCCTTGCGCCTAAGGAGCAAGAATCGGAGAAAAGTTCTTTTGGAGGACCTTCCTCCAGTCTTCTCTCTGTGTGGCTCCAGAGTTTACATTAGGCAGGGTGAGGATTCTGCTTTACATTACCTCCATCTGATTGTCTTTTTCCAGCCTTCTGCTTCCATCATTAATTTGCCTTTTATCCCTGTCCTGTCCATCTGTAACAGGCACAACCCGAGGGCCTCTTGTCCTGTAACCCTCAGCCTTCCTTAGGCGGGTATCATTTAATATTCTGGCTGTCCTGTCCTCCTTGATGATGGCAAGTAGCTAGCTGGAGTTTGCCACATCTGCAGGGCTCTGTCCCTAAATAGATGACTGTGTGGAAAAGCATTAGTTGGGATTATTTCTCACAGGGTCTTGTAAATCACCCTTGGTTCTCCTCTCTGAAAGTGAATTTCACTCCACAAAAACACTGGGTCTTGTTTTCTTTAGCAGTGACACCTTAAGGGACTACCCTGACATGGTTCCAGAGGCAGTACTGGGTCCATCTTTAGATTTCTGTGGCCAGCCTGCTCGTTGGATCAACTGCACTTCTTGCAGGGTAATTGCACGCTTTTTATTGTTCAGTCAAGCCAAGCCTGCTTGAGTTCCCAAGTCACAGCTGTACAATGAGTGTCACTCCCAGGCCAGAGAATGGGGGATTTATTCTGAGCATAATAGAGTATCCTTGTGTTTGCTCTGGAGAGAGCTAGAAACAGAAGGGGTTGCTCTCTCTGTAGTGTAAAGCTCAGATTCCCAGGCTCTCTCTGTATAATGGCCACTTCATTGGACCTGCCTTACAAGTTCTCCTACCAAGGCTCAACCCCTTATTTGTGGTATGACTTCAGGCAAGATAAATCCTGCCAGATAGAGTAGACATAGTTATCTATGACTTTTTCCTCTTCCTTGTAGGATGAAATTGGCATTGCTGCCCGGCTCACCTTTGAGACTTTGGCTGGTGAGAAAGCTGAAAGCTCCCTGACGGTGACCAACGATGGCACAGCTGCCATCTGGTATAACTGGATGAGGCTTCCCCAGCAGATTCCCTCCAGAGAAACCAAGGGGAAGAGGATGCAGTGTTTTTACTTTGATACCAGACCAGGTATGAGAGCTGCTGATCTCTGAGACCTTTGTACATAGAGCAGAGAGCACGTATTCAGGAGTTATCTGAGATGCGGAGTCTGACTAATGGCAGAGCAAGCCTGTTGGGTGATTCTCCTTAGGAAGCCACCCTGGGTGTCAGTGCTGACTCACACCAAAAGAGGTGTGTGAAGCAGATCCCTTTCATGGAACTTAAAGGAGATTGCTCCTACTCTGAATGTAAATGGGTGGAATATTGAGAAGCGAATCATTTTCTGATGGCAAACTGGGCATGATCTGCCAGAGAGAGTACTGAGCTCTCTGTAAAAGGAGTGTGCAGGAGAAAAATAGCTGGATGAAGCGTGATAACCAGCTAAGCTATGGGGAAAGAGCCTCATGCAGAGATAAGGACACTTGGGGTGGGGTTGGAAAAAGGTCAAGTTAACCAGGTGGTTTCTTGCAGACCGATGCATCTTCTCTCTTATTTCAGGTGTCATTTTGCCTGGGGAAACTAGGAAGTTTTTCTTTCTTTTCAAGTCAGAGAGAGCAGGCATTTTCAGCGAGTCCTGGGAATTTGGGACACATCCTCTGTTATTAGGAGGAGCTCTGCTGCAGGTGACCCTTTGGGGAATTGCTGTGTATGAGGATAAATTGGCTGACCTCAGAGAGAAACTGGAGGTAATCAAGCATGTAACTGGGTAACTGTGAGCTTTGAACTTAATATGCAAATAGAGGGCAAGGGTGGGAGTGGATGACATGGTATTTTTATTGCTGTGCAATTAGAGCTGAGAGTGAGATGATTATTTATTTACAGAACATCTGTACATACTTGAACAGGTTTGCTAAATAAAATGGAAGAACTCTGCAGTCTATTGTAATGTTGTTAATAAAGACATGATTGTGTCTCCTAAACTGTTCACACTGGTCCTTTAAAGAATGAATATTCTTTTGGTAATGAATTTCATTAGTTACTTAGTGGGGATGGGATTATGTGTCATACACTATGATATCAGTTAAGGTATAAATTGAAAATTACGCTTGGAAAGTATACTTTGGGGGAGGATTTGTAGGGTTTATTTGAAAAGCTGTTGTAAGTATTGCTGTGCTTAGCAGCGCTTGCAGTTATTCTTGTCCTTGTAACCCTATATAACATACACATGTGGTTACTAGCGTGGCTGTGAAATTGTTTGTGTGTCCGTATATTGAACAGGGACTCACACATGTTATTCTTGTTGTGGTGCCTCAGAGTGACCTGGCTGCTCGAGAAGGTGCTACTATAGTAGAAGAGAGTCTGAAGGAACTTCTTGTCCAAATTCGGACCCCAGAGCGCACCCCATCTCCTGTGGGTGCCTATGTCACAGAGGAAGAGTTGTTCCACCGGAAGAATCCTGAGGTGATGTTTGCTATTTGATTGGCTACACAACTGAAATAGCAGGGAGGGAAGACCCATGGGGCTGGTGCATCCCGGAGGCTGGCATAGTCTGCCATGGTGGCTTTAACAATTAAGTTTGTAGAGGAAAGGCATAGCTCATTTCACTATTTACCTTTTCCCCATTATCACAGTTGCATTATCAGCATCGAGTGGTAAAGCAGCTGCATGAACTATGGAGACAGCACATGACTGTTCCTTCAGCCTTTGAGGAGAAAGTGCCCTCGAGCCAGAAGAGCACTGTGGAGGACATGCAATACCAGGAGAGCACCTCAGAGGCTCTCCGTGCTCAGAGAAGCACCACAGAGGTCCCAGGTTGGAAGAACACACTCAAGGAGGCTCCGAGTCAAATGACAAATGCAGAGGAGGAAGAACCAGGCCCCTCAGGATGGAACCTCTCCTTTGAGGACTTTAAGCAGGTGGTCACCCCTGTTACCTCTAGTGCTATGACAAGCTGATGGTGTTTCCATTTTCCTTACAAATAGCCTGGCCTACCCCAGTGTGAGCCCACCCAAAGGTCTACTCCCAATGTGCTGTGAGTTAGAGATGATTTACGGTGTGTGTTGCAGAAAAGCACTTCGGCTCTGCTGACCACACCCTCAGTGCTCTTGTAAAGGGATTTCTCAAGAGAGACTTTGAGGGCTATTGTGTGAAGAAGAAAAGAGAACCACACGATGTAATAGATATTTTAAGCTCTTCCCCCATTAGCTTTCTGTCATCCCAGGACTGAATGCGGGGGGGGGCAAGCAAATCCTACAGCCTCCTGTGGCTTCCCCAAGGGCTCTTCTCCTTGAACAGTCCTTCCTATTCATCAGAGCCCTAAGGGGGGTGGCACTCATGACAGGCTGTGGATGAAGTACAGACCTCCCTAGATTAAAGCAAGAGTGGTTTGGATTCTGTCAGCACAGTTTTTCTGTAGTGCTGTCTTGGAAACCTCTCTGCTGCTTTTATAACTAATCTTTACTTCGAGGCCCTCTAACTCACTAGAATCCCTGTTCTCCAGCACACCTGTGACGTTGCAAAGGGACTCACTGTGAATCTAACTGGCGGTCCGGGATTGCTCCCCAGATCTTGGGTCGCGTGCGCTCCTTGGTCAAATCCCATCCATATTGGAGGCCACACCTGGGTGCGTAAGTGCCCAGTGCAATCTGGTTTCAGACTGGTGTCCAGGAAGAGAGACGTGGTGTGCTCCATTGAGCTCAGGGTCCAGATGACTGGGAATGAAGACTGAGATGCACTCCACGAACCCTGTGTTTTCTCTCACATCAGGCTATAAAGTCAATCCCCGAGGCGGAGCAGCGAGAAGAAGCACTGACCCAGCTCAATAAGGCAGCACTGGAGCTGTGTGTTGGACAGAGGCCAACGCAGTCAGACCTTTTGTATCAAACCTGGTGCGTTACATCTGCAAGATAAAGCTTGTAAATGCATTGTGTGATCAGCAGCCTTAGCAAGCTCTGTTGCAAGCATGATTCAGAGTGCAGATATTTATATGAGGTCTAGAAGTCGTCTTTACACTGTTGGGTTTTTTATAGCTTAATTGTAGCAGCTGACCCATATGCCTTTTTTTTTTTTTCTGGAGATAAGTTTAGAGTATTAAATTAATGTAATTTTGGGGAGTATACAAGATTATTTCTGGCAAGATTATTCTAGTCTGTATTTATGAAACCTTTGGGTAATTTTCTGTACCCTTTTACTCAGATAACTGTATCCTCCCTCATACAGTCTCTCTGTTTTTTGCTCAGGCTTTCAGACTGTAAACATATCAACAGCTTCTAGTTGCTTCTAAATTAGAAGGATGCAGGTTCCTTTTGGTAAACACAGAGAGCAGGTTGATGCTGATTTACCAACACGTGTCATGTTGAAGAGCAGATCTAGTTTCACTGTAATATTTATGGGTCCATATGAGCCCATTGGTTTGGAAACCATTGAGACCGCAGAGGGTTCTAACATGAGGAAAGTAATTCAGCATCCCTCTGCACAGATTTTTAGATGGTGGCTGCTATTTTATTGGTTTAGTTGGACAGAGCAGCTCTCAGCTGTAAGGTGCCTTCACTCTTGGGCGCAGGGTAAAACAAAATAGCAATTGCTGTACTTGTCTCCCTTCTGATTGTGATACTTTTCTCAGTCTCCAGCTGTGGCGTGAAACAATTGATGGTCTGGTGAGTCACTCTCTGAAGCTGAGATCCCTGCTTGGCTTGCCTGAGAAGGACACCTATGTAGATGTTGTTCCAGAGGAAACAGGTAAGTGGTAGTTTTTGCACAGCAACCGGTTTCTGTGGACTGCTGGAAATCCAGAAAACATGCTGAATTTTTATAAGAAAATGCGTCAGGGAAAAAATGGCAGATTGCATGATACTAATTGTGATCTGTGGTTTGGTGTCATTAAAAAACCACCACACAAATAAGCCTTTTAATTTAGCTAGATGTAGCCATGGTTTTCACACAGACTAACCCAGACAACCCTATCTCACTATTAGGCGTCTTACAGGCTTGTTCTGATACATGTCTGAGACTTGTTCATTCCTTATTTAAACAAAGTACTCTTCAAGGTATTGTTTCTCAGTGCAGTACAGTTCAGATTAATAAAAAGAGGAAAATACATTGTAAAAGTAATATACTTCTGCTGCGTGAGTGTAGCGGGCCTGCCTTTCTGGATGTGAAAATGTTGCTTTTGGGTAATTGAAATTCTTTCTTTTGTAGTGGAAGTTAGGCAACCTATAAAAGGAGGAAAGGAAGACAGACTAACCACTAGGAAAGAAGAAAGGAGGTCATTTGGTGGTAAGGATAAAGAAGGCAAAAAAAGAACAACAAAGACAGCAGGAAAAGAGAAAGAGGTATGTGTTGGGATGCCTGTTGAAACCTAAGTGCTGGGTACAGTGTGATCCATTCTGAGGTTGTGTATCCTGAGTTTGAGCTGATTTCCAACCCAGTGAAAGATGTGCTGCTTCTGGGAGGTGCATATTGCAACAATCTGAAAGATGTTTTGTCCTATGTAACTTTTTTTTTTTCATCTGTCCCTGAATAGGAATGTCCAAGCAGCAGAAAGTTAAAAGATGAGAAAAAGCTGAAATCTTCCACTTCATCGCAGGTGGTGAAAGAGGGAACACAGAGTGTGGAAGCTGTAACTACAGATAGAGTTGAGCCTCTTCAGGAGCAAGTGGACCCTATTTTGTTTGCCACATACCAGGAAAAACTTTATGTTCAAGTGAGTCTGACCAAAGCTTTTATCTTTGTTTTTGTTCTTTGCTTGTAAGCTTACATTGAAGCTTAGGTGGAGAGGTAAGCATTTTGTTAAACTCAGAAAACTGACAAACGTATGTCTGTAATTCTGTGGCAAGGTAAGTGTGAGACACAAGGTAAGATGTCCTTTATTCCAGCCTGGAATCTGTTCACATAAATCCAGCCGTCACATAGCCGCATGCAGGATTTCTATCTGGGATGTCTTTAGCATGCTTGCGGACTCTTGAGGGATCAGCAGAATTAATTGTATCTCAGATAATGTTAAACACACTTCATAGCCAGAAAAGTTATTACTAGAGCTAAGTGCTGATAGCAGGCAGCCACTTTTACGTGACTGTGTGCGCGTGCCCATACGTTAATGTGTGTGAGAAACCATCTCTCTCTCTGTTGTCTGGTCATCAGGATTTCTTCATGTGTTTTCACTGCAACTATCTTCTGTTAATTTCTGCTGCAGGTTTATGGGCTGCTGGATTCTATGGTGAGCAAAATGGTTTCTTTATTTGAGGAACTAAAGAAAAAAGGTGCTCTAAAGTGGGAGAGTGAAGCTTTTATAACTAGAAATAGACTTACTTTTAATAAATAAATAAATAACCATATTTATACAGATCAGATGGAGATTCTTCTTTCTGAAGTGATGCAGTGGTTGCAAATACTGGCCTGGCTCTTTTGTGACATCCTGTGATGTGAGACTATTGCTAGATCATCTGTTACTTCTACAGATGATCGCTTGCCAAGAAGAGACAAGGCAAGAAATATCACAGCCTCAGAAACCGTTGAGACTGGCAAATACTGGTATTTCTGCTAAGGAAGAAGAATTTAAAAGCACCAGTCAACATGAGATATGTCTTATTCTTTGTTTCTTATTCTTGCTTGGCTAGCATGTGAGTGAGCAGAGAGTGTCCCTTGTACTCATGAGCCCAACTACCAGGACAGTAACTTAGAAAAATCCATCCCATTTTTGATCATATTCTTGACCGCTTGTCAAGTCTCCTCTCAGGACTTGCTGACAGCAGGCTTCAGGCTTCTTGGAGGCATTCTGGGTCCCAGTGAAAATGCACTATCCCAAAGGGCATGCCACCCTGTGTGGTTTTGCACCCATTAGTTTACTTCTTGTGCTGATCTTGCCATCTCTTTCCGTCCAGCTCAAGGTACCCATGCCCCATTCTGAGCCAGGTCTTACTTGCTTCCTTCTAAGACTAATCACTCTTGAATTAAAATGAGTGAAATTCATGCCGTAAATATTGTGAGCATGGTCAGACCTTGTGTTAGAGCCACCCCTCCTGTCTCTTGTCAGCCTGCGTGTGTGTCTGGGCTTATCACCGCTTTCCGTCTGGGTTTCCTTGTGCATTGCAGCTGGATTGGAGCTTTCTGTGGAGGCATCCCAGGCCTGAGTGTTGCACACTCTGCAGCTGGGCTTGGATCGGAGCAGGTTTCCAAGGCAGAGCGAGCTGGATGCAGGGTCTCTCTTGACCTGGCATCAAGAGAGATCTGGCATATGTCAGTAAAGTGCCGTCTTCCTGCAAAAGCAGCTGGACGGCATTCCCCAGAAAGGCTTTGGCCCTGTAAAGAAATGACATCAGTGTAGATTATTAATTGAGGTTTGTGATACCTTTGGGATTCTTAGGCAGCAGATGCATATCCGTGCTGAGCATTGCTGTTACAAATTCTGTACATCGCTGCGCAGTTGCACCAGGCGTGTGTGCCTCAGGCACGTGCTCTTTTACATTGGCAGCCACAGTGACACGCGTCTTGGAGCTGCACGTAGTGTAAAATAACTGTTCCTTCTGCAGAATTGTTTTCTTTTGCTTTCTCATTTTAACTCATGTGCTGTCTCTGGGGTGAGGATATATTCTTTCCCTTGGCTCCCAGCAGTACCACAGCAAAGTGCAGCTTATTTTTTTTGCTGGCCAGGTGAGGCCCCTCATGTTTCGAGATGCTTTCTCTTAGTGGGGTGCAGGGAAGCACTTTGGCTTCTGTGGAAGCTAGGAGCCTCTTCTGGCTTAGCGGGCATGAACCCACAAAGGGAATGTCTCTGCTCAGCATTCCTGCAGTGAGAATTTCAGCAACATTTTGAGAATTAGAAGGAAAAAGGCCTGAAGTTGGGGTGTGTCTCACAGGCTCTGACAATAGCTCCTGCCTCCCTGGAGATGATTATCAGCTTGTGAATATGCCCAACTCAAACAGCTCAAGCCATCTGTTTCTAGACAAGAGGGAGTCTGCACGTTATAGAGGCAACGTGATTGTCTCAAAGGCAGGAAATAGTTTTATTGGGTAGCTTTATCTTAAAAGATGGCAAAGCCCATTTGCAAGATCCATGCCTTCAGTCCAGCCTATAGAAACCAGGCTCCGTGTATACCTCTGCTCACAGGAAAACTTGTTAATATGAAAACAGGTAGATGGGAGTTTCACGTCAGTCATGTACCATGGAAGAATGTCCTAGGCTGGTCTCCCCTTCCAAGGGAGGAGCCTGGTGGCCCAGGACGGGGGGGGTTGCATAAGAACTTCTGTGAAGAAGAACAAACCTGGATGTTGCAAATAGTCTAATTTTTTGCCATAAATATTACTAGTGCCTCTTACAGCCTTGGACAAGAATGTCCTCAAGGGACAAGGTACAAGCAGCACACAGGAAGGGATGTGCTGGGCCAAGCAGCGCAATACTCTGCTGTCTGGCTGCTGCAGCTTTTTCTGAGCCAGCTGCTTTTTTTTTTTTCCTTTTGCATTGATTTGTGGAAGTTACATGACTGGAACTGCAGTGGAATTAGAACTGGCTTCCACAGAACACCTTTAGAAACATGTACCCCTCATTTACAGGCCTGGTGTGAGATGTGGGTTCTGTCATTAGAGCAGAGACCTTCAGGGCTGGTCAGCCCTACCGCTTTGAAGGATGTGTGGATGCTCCAGTCCCTATAATGCCACGTCCTAACAGCCAGGCAAGGAGAGTATTCCTTTTCCTCTCCCAGACCTGGGCGTTATTTGTATTGGTGTTAATAATTTGTGTTGTGAGAGGTGAGCAACCTTCCCAGCCTTCAGAGTTGCATACCAAACCCATCACGTGAGTTGGGGTCTGAAGACACCATAACTATTAGAGAGGCCGGGAAGGGAAATTCCAGGAAAGTGCTGCAAGCAGAAGGTGACAGTGGATTTCCAGAGGCTTCTCAATGGCAGAGAGGGTCTGGGTGAGCAGGGCCACCCAGGGCTGAGGGAAATGGGCTTTAGAGCCTTGCTGGGTCCTATTTGCTATGGCAGGGTTGTGGGCCACCTAGCAAAGCAAACCCCGAGTTGGTACAGCTCCGCTGTGGCTTGTAGGGTGTTGTCCCCATGGAGAGGTTCACTTTGCTTATGAAAAAATCAGTGCCTGAAGAGGGGCAAGCTGGCTCCCTTGGCCGTCTGACGCAGGTGAAGCTGGAGCATTGGGAACAGAGGAAGAGGAAGGCCTGGATCTTGGGCAACTGCGAAGAATGCCTCCTACCGCCCGAACTGGGCTGTTCCCCAGGTTGACCCGGAGGATGGTTGGGATGCTGGAGGTGTTCTCACAGGCTGCAGCTGGATGCACGTTCAGCCTGCAGGACAAGAGCCTGTTGGGAAAGTCAGGCTGGTGAGGTCTGCAAAGCCCCTGGAAGCACGTGGCCTCCGTGCTGCCTTCTCCCTGCAACCCAAGACAGGAGCTTCAGCCCTTCAGGGCCGGGGCCTGGGGCAAGATGAATCTCAGCTCTGCCCTTTGCGTGGTGGGAGCATCAGGAGGAAGGCACGATCCCCCTCCAGAATGTCTCAGCACACAGGAGATGCTTTCCATTATGGAAAATGTCAGTGATATTAAAAAGATTATATATATCCGTAATACTTGAAGGCCTGTCAGTGATTAAAATGGAAGGCAGAGGCCGGGAGAGAGGGGGTGGCATTGAAACGATCGAGAGACATGACTTATTTTGTCATGTCATCTGATGCCTCCCTCTCTCCCCCAGCCAGGCTCTGGGAGCTGTTCAGAGCAGGGGAAGAATGCGCTCCAAATTTAGATCCCGGCCAAAAAAAACCCAAAAAAAACCCCAACCCTAACAAGCCCAAATTGCAACCGTGGCCTTGGGTACCAGAGAGGGACCTGCATTACCCGGGGG
>VYZV01012850.1:276-30846 GCA_013401275.1 Pandion haliaetus | reverse complement strand
AGCATGACTTTACATGCTCCCTGCACCCCCTTCCTGCACCCCTCTCACCCCCCCCTTGCATCCCTGTACCCCCCTCTTGCATCCCTGCGCCCCAGCCCTGCATCCCACCCTGCAGCAGGAGGATCTCCCTGGTCCCCTCTTGTCCCTCATTCCCCTCGCCACAGAGCCCGTGCCACCCTGCCCGCTCCCTGACCCCGCACCTACCCGTGCACCCATGGGAGAGGATTTTCCTCTCGGAGGACACACAGGTCCAATCCCGCAGATGCTGCTCCCTTACCCACGGCTGTCGGGTGACTGTGCCCCCAAAGGATGCTGGTGGTGGGCTGGGGGCTGGAGGGGAGGGAGCCCTGGGATGGCAGTCCCCGGGCCATGGCTGTGCTAAGCCGGAGAACGGCCTCACCTGAGCCTCCAGCAAGTGGGGAGGGCTTTGTAGGGTCCTGGGGGGGAGGATGGAGGTGGACCAAGACGCAGCCCTGGGGCTAAGAGTGGTTCCCCTGGCACAGGGAGCAAATAGTGAGGAGTGGGCAGCAGCACTCTGTCGCAGGGCTGCGCTGGGCACCCGCAGGAGCCGGGGTGAGGGTGGTGCTGGTCTGGGGTGTCACGGCTCTCTCCAGGGGCTGTGCTTTGCTGTGGTGAGCAAGGAAATGATGAGCCTGTTTGGTGTCACAGGTGCACATTTCTAACGGGCTGCGTGACCATGGCCACGGGGGGGACAACCAGCCCCCTCAGCGTCCCTCGTCACACCAACCGCCTGATTAACGAGAAGTCCCCCTACCTCCTGCAGCATGCTCACAACCCTGTGGACTGGTAAGGGCGACTGGTGCCTTTCTCCCTTCTCTCCTTTGCGTCCATGGGGCTGAGGGACTCACTGCCATGGAAGCAGTGGCAGGCGAAGCAGCCTGGCCTCCTGGGCAGCTCCCTGCGGATTCGGGGTCCGTGCTCCCGAGACAGCAGTGCGCCCGGCTGTCCTGACAGCTCTCTACCATGCAGCAGATTCTCAGGCAGCTTTAGAGGAGTCCAGGTCTCATCAGTGGTGACCCCTGAAGCTCCTTTCTTGTCTTCCCTTCACAGGTACCCTTGGGGTCAGGAAGCCTTTGATAAAGCGAAGAAAGAAAACAAGCTGATATTCCTGTCAGGTAACCAGAAACAAGACATATTTCATGTTCCCACGTGTTGTTGTTCAGTAGATGACCAGATAAGCTGGGCTGCGTCCTGAGCTGGTGTGTGAGTAGCCATGTAGGTAAGGACGGACACTGAGCACTAATTCTCTGCTAGCAAGAGAGGGCCACATGCTTTAATAGCTCTCTCTGAAGGCGGGCTGCATCAAGGACCAGAGGCCTTGGCCAGATTTTAGGAGCAAGAGCTGGAGAGCCCAGGAGGCCCTGCAAGCCTCCATGCTTGCAGGAGGCCTTTCTCCTCCAACCCTTCTCTGGGTCGGGGGAGGGCAGCTGTTGTCCATATCAGGGTTCCCCACCTCTGAGCGATCCCCCCATAACGTGTGTCCTGCTCCTTGCAAAGGGCCTTTCCTCACTCGCCTGAGCTTGTTTTCAGTTGGCTACTCCACCTGCCACTGGTGCCATGTGATGGAAGAGGAATCCTTCAAGAACAAGGAGATCGGTGAGATTATGAACAAGAACTTTGTGTGCATCAAAGTGGATCGTGAGGAGCGGCCAGATGTGGACAAAGTGTACATGACCTTCGTGCAGGTAAGGGAGGCATGGGCAGAGCTTGGGAGGCTTTCACTAGCTCTCTCAAGATGAGGTTCATGGTCGTGTTCCTCAGGCAAGAAGAACCAGCATGTGGGGTGGTTTGAATGGGGCCGTGCATGGTCACAAGGGTGGAGGGAAGCACACGTCTGTCCTCAAGTGAGGCACTGGGATGTGCTGGAGGGGTACAGCGCAGAGGGTGCCTCTTGCATGACCTTGGTGCACCTGTGATTTGTCTTTCAGGCAACTAGCGGTGGAGGTGGCTGGCCGATGAGTGTCTGGCTGACTCCAGACCTCAAGCCCTTTGCAGGGGGGACATACTTCCCACCTGAAGATGGGGTTCATCGTGTTGGCTTTCGGACTGTGCTGCTCCGAATCGCAGAGCAGGTACAGAGCAGGAATGGCAGAGCAGGCAGTGCTTAACCAACAGGGCTGCAGGGGAATTAGTCATCCATCAATCCCAGACCGAGTTAAGGGATACAGTCATGACAAACGGTAGCCCAGAGGACACGTCAGAGCTTTGGCTGGGTTAGAGATGGATTGGAACTGATCTGGGGAGGGGGACTGAGAACTGAAGGTGCAGTTGGGACTGGTGCAATGCAGGAAGCAGAAAGAGAGACAAAAAATGGAAGAACTGATTTTCTCACTTTGCGTCTTAGTGGAAGGAGAACAAAGATGCCCTGTTGGAGAACAGCCAGAAGATCCTGGAAGCATTGCTATACAGGTCTGAGATCCATGTGCAGGGCCAGGAGTCACCCCCCCCATCCAAAGAGGTGATGGCCACCTGTTTCCAGCAGCTCTCCAACTCTTATGATGAGGACTACGGTGGCTTTTCAGAGTCCCCCAAGTTCCCCACCCCAGGTCAGTCTGGCCTCTGCTGCTGAGCCCTGCCATGGTGCAGGCAGCGCCGGGGGGCAGAGCCCACCCCACAGCCTTCCACTTTCTCCCTGTATTTCAGTGAACTTGAATTTCCTCTTCACGTACTGGGCCCTGCACCGAACAGCTCCAGAAGGTGCCCGGGCACTGCAGATGGCTCTGCATACCCTCAAGATGATGGCCCATGGGGGCATCCATGACCACATCGGTCAGGTAGGAGGAAGGCCTCGGGGGTAGACCCCTGGCATGCCCAGGATGCGTGGGGTGGAGATGTGTCCACTTGGTTTTTGCAGGGCTTTCACCGCTACTCCACCGACCAGCACTGGCACGTCCCTCACTTTGAGAAGATGCTGTACGACCAGGGGCAGCTGGCAGCCACATATAGCAGAGCGTTTCAGGTATGGCCATGGCATCCCTCTGGGGGAGGGCTCACTCGGCACACTGAATGCTGGCTTGGTTTGGGGAGCAGTTTCGAAGCCTGTTCCCCAAGGTATTGCCCATCCCATGGGCATGGAGTGGTCCCATACTCCCCTTCATCTACTGGTGTTCATCCAGAAACACTGCACAAATCCATGACAGTGGAGCCCCAGGGTTTTCAGTGTAACAGGGGAGGGAACAGCCTTCTGGCTGGTCTTTGCAAGTCAGCAAACGCATGCTGCTGCCTCTCATGTTGGTATAACTCCAGGGTTGCTCTCCAGTGCCTGTAGATTTCTGTCAGAGATCTTACTCTGAATCCATCCCATGTTTAAAATCCCTGGACTTTCAAATGTGTTTCCCCTCCTTTGCCAGTTCTTTAAATCTGAATCTCTGATCATATCTTGCTGTGCCTCTTGCCTCCCCCCTGCCCCTTGTAACATTGACATCCACCCGGTGCCTCCTGCAGATCTCTGGTGATGAATTCTTTGGCAGTGTCGCCCAAGACATTCTGCTCTATGTCTCACGGGACCTGAGTGACCAGGTAGGTTGTTCCCTGGAGTGGGCCAAACGGAGCCACTTACCCTGCCTTGGGACATGGCTCGGGGCTGCTTTTCCCTCCCTCCTTTCCCAGCTGAGCTCAGTCTGGGGCACTGCTGCGGCTTGCTGGCCAGATTGCGAGCCCGGCAGTGATGGGGACTTGGCTGAAGGTGCTGTCCCAGTAACTGGAGGGTCTCTCTGTTGCTCTTTTTCCAGGCTGGAGGTTTCTACAGTGCGGAAGATGCTGATTCCTACCCGACCACTGCATCCGGAAAGAAGCGAGAAGGAGCTTTCTGTGTGTGGGCAGCTGATGAAATTCAGGCTCTCCTTCCGGACCCTGTTGAGGGGGCCACAGAGGGGACGACCCTGGGAGATGTCTTCATGCACCACTATGGAGTGAAGGAGACTGGCAACGTGAGCCCCATGAAGGTGAGGGAGAGCAAAGACCTGCCCGGTACCAGGACCATTGGTGGGCAACCTGCACCCTTGGGCATGGGGGGATGGCAGAGCAGCCCCAGAGCACATGGGGTCCAACCCCTCCTCAGCCTGGTGACGTTCGTAGAACGGGGCATTCCTTTCAGGACCCCCATCAGGAGCTGAAGGGCAAGAACGTCCTTATTGTTCGATGCTCCCCGGAGCTGACGGCATCCCGGTTTGGGCTGGAGCCGGGGCGGCTGGGTGCCCTGCTGCGGGAGGGCCAGCGGAGGCTGTCAGCAGCCCGGGCACAGCGGCCACGGCCACACTTGGACACCAAGATGCTGGCAGCATGGAATGGTGAGAGGTGGCTCAGTTCTGGGGGTGTGTGCCTTGGCTGGACCCCTCTGCGGCTGCCTGGGGCCAGCACGCTTTTGGGGGCTTGTAACAACGAGTCCTGCTGGGACTGGAGAGCCCCCCACGGAGGTGGTGGGTGGGCTGGGATCTGGGGCTGTGGTAGCACCTGGGGGAAGCAGCCCCACACCTGCAAGCTGTGGGGCTGCTGAGTGTCGGGATATTACTCTGGCTTTATTTTCCTCCCCTGTTGCCAGTAGAGAGCAGCAAAACCCTTCCCCTGGCTCAGCCTGGCTCCCCCAGTTGGGCTCTGGGGAAGGGGACTGAGTTGGGGATTCAGGACCCAGGCGGGGAGCAAAGCCCATCTCCACTGCTGCATTAGCGGGAGACCACAGCTCTCTCCGGGTGTCCTGCAGCAGATAATAACTGCAGTACTAGAGACACTGTTCCCAGCAGTAAATGCCTGAGTAGCTGGGTCTGGAGCTGGTGTGAGCTGGAGTTACACCCTGTCCTGCAAACAGGAAGACTCTCTTAAGCCCTGTTTCTGCTTGCAAGCGAAGGCTTAGCTCTTGCTGGCCTTGCGGCGCTCTGTCCTTCTTCTTGGTGACAGTAAGTGACTTTCTTAGTGGTTTGAACTGAGTGGAAGAGCTGGTGACTGAGCCCTGACCTGCCTGGAACCTCAGGGAGGATGAGTTTCCCGCTGAGCATCCTTTAAAGGAAAGACAGTGACACCCCCACTGGTTCCTTGTGCCCCCCCCAAGCCTGTCCCCATGTCTATGCCTATGCAGGGCTGATGATCTCGGGCTTTGCCCAGGCTGGGGCAGCTCTGGCCAAGCAGGAGTACGTGAGCCGGGCTGCGCAGGCAGCTGCCTTCCTGCGGAGACACCTTTTTGACCCCGCCAGTGGGAGGTTGCTGCGGAGCTGCTACCGGGGCAAAGACAACACGGTGGAGCAGAGGTGAGCAGTGGTACAGAGAGTATCTACAGACCGACTGGCCACCCCTCAGGTGCTGCCGAGGCCCCTGTCCGTCCCCATCCTCTCCTCCAGGCAGGACTGAACTTGGAGGGAGAGAGGCTGTTTGCCTTGCGCAGAACTGCCTGTGGTGCAGTTTGGGATGGATTAGTGCCCCCCACCCAGTGAGGAGGAATTAAGGTCAAATCCTTTCCTGATCCTCATCTTCCAAGCTGGCAGGAGCCTTCCCCTGCCCTCCTGTGCTGAACAGAAACCTGGGGCTGAGCCATGTGATGACTTGGCACAGCCACTGCTTATCTTGGACTGAGCTCTGAGGTGGTATCTCTTCAGGTAGGAGAGACCAGTAGGTAGGGCTTTGCTGGGTTGGAGAACATTTCCCACCTGGCCAGTGCAGAGACCCTGATGCTTCTTCCCCATCTGCCACTGCAGCACTGTGCCCATCCAGGGCTTCCTGGAGGATTACGTCTTCGTCATCCAGGCTCTCTTTGACCTGTATGAAGCCTCGTTGGAGCAGGGCTGGCTGGAGTGGGCCCTGCAGCTCCAGCACATGCAAGACAAGCTCTTCTGGGACCCCAAAGACTTTGCGTATTTCTCCAGCGAGGCTGGCGATCCCTCTCTGCTCCTGCGCCTGAAGGACGGTGAGCTCAGGGACATGGCCATGCTCTGCATGGGTTATGGTGTGGGGCAGCTTAGGGAGGGCAGGGGTGATGTCTGGCTGGAGGACCAAGCTGTGGGGTGGTGAGGCACTGGGCTGACGGAGGAACTGTTGTCCCCTGCAGACCAAGACGGAGCAGAGCCCACTGCCAACTCTGTCACTGTCACAAACCTGCTCCGAGCAGCTTGTTACTCTGGCCATACAGAGTGGGTGGAAAAAGCTGGGCGAATCTTGGCTGCCTTCTCAGAGAGGCTACAGAAGATCCCAATAGCCCTGCCAGAGATGGCCCGGGCCACTGCTGTCTTCCATCACACCCTCAAACAGGTACGGGCTGGGGCTCATGTGCCCCTTACGGGACCTGCCGCAGGGTGGGGACCTGGTGGTGGTGTGGGTGCAGTCACAGCTCTCTGCTTTCTCCCTCATGCCACCCACACTTTCCCCCAACAGGTCGTTATCTGTGGGGACCCCCAAGGAGAAGACACGAAAGAGATGCTGCGCTGCGTCCACTCCGTCTTCAGCCCAAACAAGGTAGAGGTACCAGCCCTGTCTGCCTGGCCCCCTGCACAGCCGCTCCCCGCCAGCACGCTCCCTGCTGCCGCCTGCATTGCCGGTGCCTCCATCCTTTCTCCCAGTGTGGTTGTAGCACCCGTCTTTCTCCTCCTCCTCTGTCCTGCCTCCCTTCTGGGAAGCATCTTACCATTTCCGTATTCATCCGTATTCATAAGCGCAGCCAGTGGGGCCACGGCTGAGCCCCTGCACCCCTCTCCCTGGCACAGAGCGCTGGCAGCCCAGCTCAAGGAGCAGCAGCAGCAGTGGCTGCTGTCGCTGCCGTCTGTTTACACTGCCCTCAGCCTGAGCCCAGCATCCCCAGCGCTGCTCTCCCAAGGGAAAACCTTTCGTTCCAGTGCGGATGTGTCATGCTCGGTGTGGATGTGTCATGCCTGGTGCAGATCTAGCCGGTGTCTGGGTCACCTTCTGCCTGGAGCCACCTTCGCATCCTTGGGAAGTGGCAGGGCAGTACCTTGCTCCAGCTGTGGGTACCCCTGGCTGGGAGGGTCTGGCTTTTCCCAAAAGCTTTGCCCTCAGCTGTGCCGTCGCTGTGCACTGGGGTTACCGCCTCGCTCTGTTCATCTGCATCCCCGCTCAGAGATGCGTCACCCGGTGCATCCCGTGGAGGGGCCATGCTGCCTCGGGGACGGAGCTGTTTGCTGCCTGCAGAGCTGGCAGGGAAGGGCAGTGCAGCAGCTGGCGCCCGTCTCGTTTGGTGGGCAGCATCCCTGCCCTGGGGACGGATAGCTCTCGCCTTGGCAAAGCTGTCGAGCTGAGGGGAGCAGGGCTGGGCTGTAGGCGAGGAGGCTCAGCGTTTCAGCCTCTGGACTGGATTCATCCCTGCCCGTCAGGGTCCTGGTGCCAGGGACTGGCATGTTGAGCCACAGCCCATGGGGAGCTGGCACTAAGGCCAAAGCACCAGTTTCCCTCTGTAGCCCCAGCTGGGGTGAACTGGGGAGTGCTGAGCCATCAGCACGGGATCCCCTGCTCTGTCCTCACGTTAGCTCAGCCCACGGAGGCTTTCATCCCTGACCCTCTGCCTACGTGCCCAGCGGTGTTCAACGCTGGTCTTGGAGGACAGTCACCACTTTTGCCCAGGCACATGGTCAGGGGACACAGCTCTCCGTCCTTCCTCTGGCATCTCCTGTCCAGCAATGCGCTCAGCCACGCCGGTCCCCGTGCCACGTGCGAGGCCTCTGCTCCCGTGCTCTTCCTCTCTCCCTTAGGATTACAGCGGGTGACCCAGTTTGCAGGGACGGGAAGCGCCATGGTGGCGGCGGGGAGCCCAGTGCTGCTGCTAATAACCTGCTCCCTCTTCCCGCAGCTGGTTCAGCTGTCGGTCCCCCGAGTCCACATGGGGGATGCAGCCGGCAGCTTCGGGGTCTTGAGCAGACCAAATAGCGCAGCCATTTCCTCTCCTCTCATGTGATTTGGTTCCCTCCTGCTAAGCTGGTAACAAGCCTGGCTGCTGGGGATGCTCGCTCCCCAGGGGCAGGTCGGTCTGCCCCAAGCTGTTGCCTTCCTCGGAGTAGGGACGAAGAGGAGGGCTGGGTGCTCTGGATAGATATTGCTATGGGGGACTGAAGCCATGGGGTGCTCGGAGCTGCCTGAGGACAGCGGTGCCTGCCCAGGGCTGCGTGCAGGGGGCTGCCCTCCGAGAGGCATGCGGGGGGGCTGCAGCTGGAGGCTGGCATCAGGGTCCGGCCCCTGCTTGCCCCTTGCTGGGCATCCCTGCCCTTGTGCGTTCCTCATGTTGTGATGGTGGGATGGATCGGAAGCTGTCCCTTTTGGCAGCCTGGCTTTGTTTCCTGGAAGAAGGAATGTGGCAGGAGGGGAAAGCTCTCTCCCCAGAGGAGCATAGCCCTGCGGGCATGTGTCTCTGCTTCCCCAAGCACGAGTGTGCAGGAGCGGTAGGAGCTGAGCTCCTCCTCGACCTTCATCAGCCCACCTCTCTCCTGCTCATTCCTGCCATAAGAGCTGCCTGCCCTGCTGAGCCCGGCTCTGGCAGGCGGGGTGTCCCATCGCGGTGATGGCTGCTTCTCCCTGCTGTCACCGAGGCCAGGGGTGAGTGGTTGGGTCTCTTCAGCATCATCTGGGTGGAATGGAGGGCGACAGGGAGGGGGCAGAGCCACACTTCCCCTGAGCTGTCCTGCCAGGGCTTCCCCAGTGCTATTCCTCATGGCCAGCATATCTCTGACAGTAGCGATGGCTCCTCACCTTGCAGAGGGGATGGAGAGAAGGGAGGAGAATCCCACTGCTCAGTCAGGCTGCCTTTGGGAGCAGCCTGCTGCCCCCGCGACAGCCATCCCTCTTTCCATGCTGCATCGCACAGAGATGCGGGCCCTCCTTTTCCCACCCGCCTTCAGCCCCCTCCAGCTGCACCCCAGCTTTCCCTCCCCACCCCGAGAAGCTGCCCGAGGCAGGGCAGCTCTGGGTCGCCCGCTCCAGGGACACGACAGCTTTGGGAATAGGCTTTGCCAAGGAGTTGGGGAAATGTCACTGCCTTGTCCCCTGCCGCCCCCGCTCCCTCAGTGCCGGCAGGGTGCTGGGGGTTAGGCTTGTCTGCAGGAACACAATTAATTAGGTCGTTCCAGTAATTAATTCCTTACAAACCTCACATTGAAATCCGTGCTGTAACGAGATGCTGATGATAAAACGGCATTGAGGTCGCAGGTTTAAATGGACCCCGTGCCTGGAGGAGCCCTTTGCTTCAGGCAGCTGCCACAGGGATGGGAGTGCTCCAGGGGCGATGCTGGAGGTGCTCCCCTGAGATCCTGGTGCTGGGAGCGGAGAGGGTTGGATCCCTGCTCCGGGGCTCGATCCTGCCTCCTGGTATAGATTCCTGCCCTGTTAATGGTCTTTAGGGTAATTATGAAGGATCCCATTATCTCCTCAACTGCAGAGCACTAGCCTGCTGCTTGCCTTCATCCTGGCCCCGCAAGAGGACCTTAGGGAGCTTGTGAGAAAAATGAATAATGAATTTCAGATTGGACATGAATTGGTGATTAATCACTCCTGGAATTAATTCCAGACAAAGGCGAGGGGGGAGGAGGTTGGGGGGGAGCAGGAGGCAGGCAGGGAGTCGGGCTGAGTCAGAGCTGGGTCAAGGCAGGGGCTGAGCAGGAGATGTGGGGTGATGGGGGAGAGGACGGGACTGCAGCAGCCGTTATCCAGGGCAAGGGCTTAGGGATGCGATGACCCCCTGGGGCATGGGTGAGGCT
This sequence comes from Pandion haliaetus, assembly GCA_013401275.1. Lineage (NCBI taxonomy): Eukaryota > Metazoa > Chordata > Aves > Accipitriformes > Pandionidae > Pandion > Pandion haliaetus. Next base: position 21,145 of record VYZV01012850.1, on the reverse strand, counting down.
GCACGGGCGTCTCTGCTGGGTGTTGGTGCTGGGTTTGCTCCTGGCCCCAGGGCCGGTGGCAGAGGATGCTGCATGCCGGGCGAGCGGTGGCCACGGTGGGAGATACATGTGCTGGGGCTGGCAGCGTTTGGTGTTGGCATTCCTTGGCGGCAGCGCTGTGAGCGGCGTGAACCTGTGGCGAGCGTGCCAGTGCTTGGCGGGCACCACAGTGGGTGCATGCGCAGGGCTGGGGCTGGAGTCGGAGCGGGCAAGGGAGAGCCATGTGTGCCAGCAGCAGGATGCTGCTGCCGTGTGTTGGGCCTCGGGAAGGGCTGGCGTTTTGCTCACCCTTTGCATCCATGTCAGCACCAGGCTCCCTGCCAGCTCCTGGCCTTTTCCCTGATTAGCCTGCAAGCCCCGAGGCTTTAACAAACATTTTCTCTTTCAGAAAAGCTAATTATCACGGCAGGCCTGTCATCACCCCTGGCTGGTGCTGCCATGTCAGCCGGGAGAGCCCCCGGCCCACTGCTCACTGGTGTTTGAGCTTTTTGGGAAGCATCTGGAGGGCAGGAGAAGCTGGGCTGCAGGGTGGGACAGGGTGATGCTGCAGCTGGTGCTGGGGTTGGGGCTGCCCCTGGGCTGGGTGGGTGTCCACAGGGAGCCAGCTGGCTCGGACAGCCCCTCTCCGGGCCGCTGTGTGCCGGTCCCTGTGCTTCATCCCCGGCTAACTGGTGTCTGGAGCAGAAAAGGGAGGCAAAGCTGCTGGGGATGGTGTGGACCACGCGCTCCCTCCGGCGCAGGTGTGCTGAGCATGTGGCTGCCGTGGGACCCTGGCAGAGGGCTGGCATGGGTCCCCTCAGCTCCCTGTCCCCTCCCCTCTTCAGGCGAGTGCATGGGGGGACGCTGCCAGCCCATGGCGTGTCTGTGGGGAGGGAAGGACCAGCTGGCTGGCACTGGCTCTGCTCTCCAGTCTCCCAACTCCTTCTCCGGCAGGTGCTGATCCTAGCAGATGGAGACAGCGCTGGGTTCCTCTACCGCCAGTTGCCTTTCCTTGCATCCCTGGAGAGGAAGGATGGAAAAGCCACCGCCTATGTCTGCAGCAACTTTGCCTGTTCCCTGCCCGTCACCTCCCCTGAGGAGCTGCGTGGGATGCTCTGCCCGTGAGCCCCTCTGCCTGCAGGAAGGCAAGGGGGAGACAGACTGTCACGCCAGCCTGGGCACATGGGAGAGACCCATAATAAAGCTACCTTGGGCATCAGCTACCTCCTGGATGGTTCCTGGCAGTGCAGTGGGGACGTGCCTACAGTAGGTCAGGCTCTGCTTGCACCACTGCTCTGGCAGTATCTTGGCAGAACTGGCTCTGCTCTCTGGTGCTGGTTTTGGCATGGCCAGGAGACACCCACCGAGGAGCGCCACCTTCCCCTGCACACGCGCTTGCTCCTCGCCTCTGCTCACTGAGGAAAAAGAAAACAAATTAAGTATAAATCCCAATGTTAACGGAGGAGTCGGATGGGAAAACTATTAGGGTTCCTATAGCAACCCAGGGTAACATTGTCAAAAGCACCTGGATGACTTGGGAGTCAAGTGCTTTTGAAAGTGTAACTGGTTACGACAGCCATGGTATTTTTCCATTACAGACTAGATTGTAACATACATCAAGTTAATACATAGTGCTTGCAAAAAACCTGCTGATTACCACAACCGATGAAAATGTGCTACAAGACCCAGCCTAAGCGCTTCCAAACAGCTAAACATCTCTTCCTGGCTTTGCCAAGGCTACAGAGATCTGGTACAGCTTGAGAAAACACTTTTCAAAGTCTTGTTTGCTTTGTAAAGGGCTAATGCCTGCATCCACGCTATAGGATGGGGCTCATGCGGCTGCACTGCTTCCCCTGGGACCTGTGGCGAGTGGGGAGCTTCCCTGGGGCTGGGGTGGCTGGAGGAGGCAGGTGCTGGGGCTGAGGACGCCGGGGGCTGAGGGGTGCCGGTGTGCCCCACGGCTGCCCCAGGGCTCCTGAGCATCACCGCGGGTGGGTTCCCCTGCCCCCCGCTGCCCCGGCTTGGGGGTCCCCAGCGGGGACGGCAAGCAGGGAGGTGTCTGACCCGCACCCCGGCTGGGACCATCAGCCAAGGTAGGAGCTGAGGGGCTGGGGACCCCCGAGCCTGCAGGCAGCGGGACTGGCAGGAGAGCGGCTGGCAGATTCTCCTTGCCGGGGAGGATGGCTGGGCTGGGCTGGAGCAGGCCGGGGTGGACAGCTGGGGAGGTAGGATGGCTGGGGCTGCGTTTTCCAGCTGGATGCTCAGGGTGAGTGCTGCTGGACAGGGTGCTCAGGGCTGCGGCTGCTCCAGCCTGGCCCCTGCCTTTGCTTGCAGAAAATTTCAGTAACGGCACAGGAAATAACCCTAAAAATGCCTTTCAGCTAGTGGTTGAGGAGGGAGGTGTTTGGTCTGAACTTTCCTGGCAAAGCCAAGGCTGGACCAAGGGTCTCGCCCAGCCTCACTAGGGGCTTGGCCACATCCTGCTGACTCCAGCCATGGGAACAGTGTTACTGAGTCTTCGCACCTCTGCACGCCGAGCAGACGGAGATAACTCACCCTGGCAGAAGCGGGACACTTGCCAACCACACAAGCTCCCTTTGCTGCAGCATAAACTTCATTTTCCTTCTCCTCCCTCTCATCCCTCCTCCTCCTCCCTGTTTCCAAAGGGGCGAATACCACGTTTTCAGCATCCTTCTGACACCCTGGGGCTCCCCTGGCACGGCAGCCCACACCCCGGCCGGCGGGATGCCGTGATCTGGCAGCAAAGCGGCGCTGAGCCGTGCTGCCCGCCAGCTTTCCAGTGGGTTGTGCCAGGATTTGGGGGTAACCAGCCTTTGAAGTCAAAGAGGAATTTTACACCTCATCTTGTGAATGCTTTCTATGCTTGTGGAAGAGGAGGGGTTTTTATTTTCTCTCCTCTCTTGGTTTTAGAAGCTGAAGTGTTTCTGGAAATCCAGCTGAAAATTGCTGGTTTGGCAGATGGCTGGCTGCTTTCCTCTTTTTTTTTTTTTTTTTCTAACTCGGCATCTCTGCTGCGGGGATTGATTTGACACCCGTCCCCATGAGCGCTCGGAGCGAGTTGCTGCTGTGTCAATGCCAGGAGAGCATCCTTGGAGAGCGGGGCCAGTGCTGAGCACCCACAGGGAAGCCCAGACATCTTGGGCCCCATGACTGGCCAAGTCCACGTGTGGCAGCCATCCCCAAGGTGGCATGGGGCTGAGGGCGATGTGCCAAGCCCGTTTTGGTACCCACCAGGACCTTGTGGCACAGGCACAGAGTGCCTTTCTCCCACACCGGCTCGCTTGTCGATGCATGTCTGTAAGCGGCCGCTGGGCAAAAATGTGCTGTGAACCTCTGTCAGGATGAATTGGGCTCACCTCTCAGAAAAAAAACAAAAAAGGAAGAAAAGTTCTCTGTAATAAAAAACTGATGTTGTGGCACCTTGGTGCTCCTGGTGCCTCTGTCTTGCTGCTGTCCGGGAGCCGGTGGCCGCATCCCATGTGGCCCCACACTCTCTGCCCCATCTCCGGAGCCAGCCGGCTGCTTCAGCCCTTCGGCTTTATGGCCTTGGCGAGCAGTACGTTTTGCTTGAGTTCAGTTGCAGCACCCACCTCGGTGGTCCCCTCGGTTGTCCCCTGGCCAGGATGGGCACCAATGGGTGCTGCTCCACTTTGGCATGTGGTACTGAAGGAGGCACTGGCCACAGGAGCTGGCACAGCTGTGGCAGTTAAATCCTGCCGGTGATGCTTCCTTCCTCATTACTTTCCTGTTGCTAACCCACCAATTTCGCTGCAAATGCTGGTGCTTTGCTGCAAGTGTTGTTTTCCAGCCTGTGCTCCCCAGGGTGATTAATGGGAGACAGGGCTGGTATGGTACTGCCCAGCTGGCCCGTGCTCTCAGGAGGGTGATGGAGCAGAGTCTCAGTGCTCAAGGGTCCTGTGCCACTTCACAATATCCACTTCCCTGATCCCCTCCTGCCTTCCTTTGGGTGGCTAGCATGGGGGCTGCTGCGGACTCCCCCTGGGGCAGCACCAGACCCCCTTTCCCTGCTGGCAGGGAGGCTTGGGGCAGCAACAGCCAGCATTCCCTGCTCCTCTCTAGCTGCAGAGTTGTCAAACCCTCCCCCCCCCAAATGCATCAAATAACTGATGTGCTGCTTTTTCCCTGCAGACACTTGCATTTGCCATCAGGCTGCTCTGGAGGGCACAGGGGGTTTGTCACCCCGCCTGGGGCTCTGGGCTTGCCTGGAAGCCCCAAAGGCCATGGATGGGGAGAAGCAGGTTTTCCCCTTCCTTCTCTTTAGTGAAAAAAAAAAAAAACCTTTCAACATTTAAATTTTTAATGCTTACATTGGGTGACCTGCAGTGCACCCCATCGCTCAGCCCACCAAGGCAGCTGGGAGGGCTGATGCCCATCGTGCCCCTTTGGGGGTTCTGCGGCACACGGCAGGGTGGAGGCAGCACTGGCGGCCACCCTTGCTGCTCTAATGAGGCTTTCTCTCTAATTAATATTCTCCAGCAAAGCCAGCGCTGGTTCTGGGTCTCTTGGCTTTTATCTCCATTGGCATTGATGTGACATCAATGGGAGACGGGACTTTGAAAGCTGTTTGTTATTTTCGATGGAGAGAGGGAGGATGGAGGGGGGGAGGGTCCCCAAGCCTGGGTCCAACCCTGCTTCAATGTCTGTCCCCCGCCCCCTCAATGAGGCACACGTAGGGATGCAATTTGGGCATCCCTATTTCCAGCCCCTCTGAGAAGGTACACTGGGCAAAATAATGAGGTTTCTGCACCCAGTTGCTTCCCATGTGGGTGCCTGGGCATGGGTGCCCAATTCACACCTGAGCGCGCAACGAATTCATGCGTGAGCACCCAGTTAGATCACGCCTGAGCACCCCATCGTGCCGTACTTGGGCGGCCAATTAGCCAACACCTGAGCACCCAATCTGTCAACACCTGAGCACTCAATCTGCTGATGTCTGAGTGGATGATTAGCTCCTGCCTGAGGCATATTTTGGGCATAAATGGGCAAGTTTTGGTAGCTGTAGTGGTGCTGATGTGGGAGGATGTTGGGAAGTGCTGGTTGTGTCGCCTCTGAAAGTCATGGAAAAGCCCCATGGTACCCCAAATTATTAGGGGAGCCTATGGCAGGGAGGGCTGGAGTCCCTCTGTGCCTGTCCCACACCATTGAGCCCAATACTCACCCAAAGGGAACTTGCAGTGGGTGTGCTGGTGTGGTGAGTCCCCTGAGTTGCAGCCTCCTCTCCAGCATGTTTCGGGGAGCTTGCTGGGGTCCCCTTGCACCGGGAGGCGGGTGGGGAGCACATATTGGGTCACAGCCTCTTTCCTCCAGCATCCTGCCGGAGCGTCCACAGGCAGGGGTGGGGGGCCAGTGGGTGAGCAGGCTCTGCTCCCCCCCTTCCCCGCCCCGGTGTTTGCATTGCACAGGTGTTCATGCCTGTAATCCAGCTCCAGTAATTCCAGTATTCCTGACAAGTGAATTTGCAGCTGAAGCTGGCCAACACTTGCTCAAAATGTGCTTTTTTTTTTTTTTTTTCTTTAACCAACTTTCCATGCAGATCGGTGCCAGGGACTGGGGGGGGCAGCGCCAGACTGTGGTGCGGGGTCTCTGCAGGATGACCCCGCTTGGCTCAGCTGCTGCCTCAGTTTCCCCTCCCATGAAAGCATGTCCTGGCTGTTCCTATCCAAACCATCCACCACCCCTGCGTGGCCCTGGAGCGTGTGCCCTGCTCAGCCTCTCCCAGAGCCACCGTGTGCTCTGGCTTCTCTTTTGCCAGGATAAACTGGGGAGCCCCGAATGCTGCATTTCAGGGCAGTGCTCCCCAAAGCGGGGGAACCCCAGAGATGGGCAAATGGCTCTGCCCTTGCAAGCAGGTTGGTGTTGGGATGCTGCTGGGTGCAGTGAGTGGTCAGTGTGACAGAGCGATGGGCTGCGGTGGGATGGGGGTGCTGCCTGCCTCCCTCCCCAGAGGGAGAAAACACAAGCAGGGTGCAGCCAAACTGTTTAATGCCTGGTTTTTACCAGGCAGAGAGGGGCAGATGTGCTCCAGGGGCCGTGCAGGGGAATTTGCAGCTGTCCCCAGGCTGGCTGCCGTTGCCAGATGCACGTGCCAAAGGTGTTTTGGGGACCATCATCCCCACGCGATGCTCAGCCACTCCAAACAGGCCAATGCTTTTAACCAATTTTAACACTTGGAGGTGTCCCCCTCCTGCCTGGCAGTGCCGCAGCAATCTCATCCATTTCTCATGGAACTGTCAACCTCGGCCACACTGCTGGGAAGGCAGGGAAGGATGGGAAGGGATGGCTGGAGGCCTGCAGCACTGGCGGCGTGGTGGGAGGGCGGCGGGAGGCCATCCGCACTTATTAAGGGTTATGCAATAGACACTTGGCCATTACACGGCTATTAATCCTCCTTTAATATGGTTTCAGTATTTACCGACCACGGTAACTATTGCATTAAATCGAAATTAAATGTGTGTTTTGGAAGCTTTACAGAAGGGCAGAGGAGGATGTCTGGTGAGAAGGGTGCAGGTTTGCGGGTGCCCCGGTGAGAAGGGGGTGCACAGAGGGACCAGGATCCCAGTGGGTCCTGTATGGCCTCGTCACCAGCATGGGGATGTCCCCCAGGTGCTGTGCCAGTCTGTCAGTTCAGGTGAGGTGCCAGTGGCATCTCCAGTGCTTTCGGCACTTTATGAACTGCTGAATTAAAGGTGAGACATGCTGAGGGCTCCTGGGGATCCTCGGCTGCTAATCAAAGGGGATCAGGCTCTGCTTTTCATCTGGGGTTTTATCTAAGGCTCTACCGAGGGCTGAGGCTGCTCCTCTCCCCATGGCTGGGTGGATTTTGGGGTTAACCCCTTGTGCGCTGCAGCCTGGCAGGAGCATGTAGCAACATTTCATGGTATCAGCTAAGGCTGAAACCCACATCAGGTATCCAGGGCTTGGGAAAAGCAGGAGCTGGGTGGTGATGCCTGGGCTTTGGGGCCAAATCTCCCACTGCAATAGCAGGATAGGGTCCCCAGCCTTAGGAGCTGGGTTTCTGGCCACAGCATGGCTGTCCTGAGGCCACTTCCCCCGGTGCCTTGGGGGTGATGGGTTGTTTGAGGGCTTTACCCACAGATGAGGAACCTGAATATCCCTGCCTGACCTAGCCCTCTCGTCTCCATCCCTGACACCCACGAATCTGGGACAGGCAGAGCTGGGCTCTCTGCAATTATCCTCGGATTAAAGACAGTTAATTTAGTTTGAGTTACGGAGGCTAAATTGGATCGATACATTGGGGTGAAGGACATAAAAGAGGAATCAATAGGTGTTAAAAAATGCAGAAGATGGGCTGTATAACTCTATGGGGTGACGCTTTGGGGGCTGGGGTAGTGGCGATGCCCGAGTAGTGTGGGGCCAGGAGGGAGAGGTGGAGACGTGGGAGGCGGTGGCAGGCGATCCCTCGGGTGATGCACGCCAGCAAAGCAGAACTGCAACTCAGCACAAGGCTTTCATCAGGTTTTTGCAGCTCAGCAGACTGGAGGCTGCCGTGACAGGCGTGAGCTTCGGCTCTGTGGGATTTGAGGCACGGGTTTGACAGCCGGCCCCCGCCCGTGCCGGTGCTCTCGCCCCCGCGCTTGCCGGAGACGTCACGGCCATGAGGAAACTGGTTTGAGGTTCAGCCAGAATTTGGGCAGAAGCTGGCTTGGGCCATCTGCGAAGTGTGCACCAAGCAGGCATCCTCACAATGGGATGCTCGCTGGTGTAATCTGGGGATGTCCCAGTGGCCCCGAGGGTTTCTGAGCCCCCAGAGCCACCAGCAAGGGCTCGGTCTGTCTCCCTTGTGCTGCCTTCTGGCAGGGCAGCATGGTGGGAGGCAGGGTCCTTCTTCATAGCTGACAGTCCATGAATATTTATAGCAGTGTATTAAAAATGTCCACCGCATCCCAAATTAGTCATGGGGCCCTGGATAGAGCCAGGGTGCTGGGTACGGTGGCACTGATGTCAGCCCCAGCTCTGCAGTTGGTTGGTGGTCGTGTGGCCCCGCAGCCAGTGTGTGATGGAGCTGGGGGGGTCCCTGTCCCTCTGGGACTGCATGAGCAGCTCTCGGGTCCTGCCTTTGGACCAGACCCTGCTCCCACATGCAATCCCCTCATTCCTCCCGGGTGCCTGCTCGGGATGCTGGCAGCACCAGGCTTTCTACACCTCTTGGCACCTCTTCCTCACCAACCTGTGCTTTAAAACTCAGGTTTCTGTGGCTGTGACCGATGTCTCTGCCAGTTGCTGAGGGGTGCGGGAGCTGCTACCCCCACCATGTGCTGGGGATGCCGGCTGCCTCTGAGATATGCAAAGCGTGGCCAGCACAGATGTGTTTATCTCCCAGAAAAGCAGGCAAGAAAGGGAATCAGTGTTTTGGTGAATGACTGGAAATTAAAGGGGGAGAAGAAGGGGACAAAGCTATTTCTCAGCTCCTGTGGGGTTGGCAGGGATAACAGAGGAAAGAGCAAAATCTAATTTAGAAAGAGTATACAAAGACAAAAGTGCTGGAGGGTCTCCTGGTCATAGTGCGAACCCTCAGTCTGAGCACTGCTGGAGGATCTGCAAGCCCATGGAGGCTGGATGTGTCCTGGCAGCTTGGCCCCAGGTGGGGGCAAAAGAAAGTCTCCCCATGATGTTTGGGGACCCTTCAGCCCACGGGGAGGCTGAGCTGGGGGCTAAGCTCTGGCAGGGGAAGGTCTCTGACTTTGCTTTCTCGGCCTGTAACTCCCCAGTACTCTGACAACTCTCCACCCTGGCCCCAGCCAGGGACCCACATGTTCCTGGCAGAGGCTTGTTTCACCTGGAGGGGATCGCCAGAGCCGGGTAATCAGCCTCTGGTAGCAGACACCATGCTGGGAAATGCTGTTATTATTATTATTATTATTATTATTATTATTATTATTATTATTAATAAGCTGGCTTGCAGTGGGGGTGCTGGTGGCATGGCTGAGGGCTCAGCCTCTGCTCCGAGCACGCTCTGCAAGCAGCCATCCTGGCCCTGAGGAATTAAAACCTCAATTGCTGAGGCCAAGCCCTGGCAGGGATGGTCTGATGCTGGGGGTTGGAGCTGGTACCAGTGGGGTCTGTGTGCTGGGGGATGTGGCTGATGGGCACCCCTGGGCACCTCCGTGCACCTCTGGCACAAGGGGGCTCAGCCCCACGGGAAGGTTCATTGAGTCAGGGACCTCCTGTTGGCAGGTTTGTTGGGAGGACACAGGCTGGGGAAAAGTTTCTGTCCTCTCCCCATGGAAATGTGATCCCCACAGGTCCAGCGTCCCTGCAGGTCTGGGAATCCCATGGATCCTCTCCCTGCAGGTGTGGCATATCTGGAGATCCGTCATCCCTGCGAGCACCGTCAGGACACCTGCCCCACAGGGCTGGATGTGGCTGATTGCTCCGAGGGAGCAGAGTCAGAAGCAGGAGGAAGGGATTCTGCTCACGAGCCTCAGCAAAGTCGTAATTTAAATTTATATTCCTTTTTTTTTTTGTTTCTTCTGTATCGCTGTGTTCTTCACTAAATGGCATGTTTTTCATCTGTTGGCGAATCGAGGATCTTTCCGCATGCAGTGACTGGGCCAGCCGGTGCTGGCAAGGGGCTCAGTGAGGGGACAGCCTGGGATGGGAGAGACACGGGGAGGAGTATCCCACTCTGGGGGCAGGCAGACAGGGGCAGTGAGGCAGAGCAAAAGGAGGTAGGAGACAAAATTAGTAGGTAATCAGGCTGGAAACGTGCCCCAGGGAGGGAACGTGCTGTGTGTGGCTGCGGCATGGCTGGGTTAGCCCAGGGCAGTGCAGGGCAGAGGGCTGGCGTCCCCATGCCCATGCTGCTTGGCAGAGCCCTGCTGCCCCCCACCCAAAAGGGAGCGGGATGGAAGCGGCAGTGGGGACTTGGGGTCCTTTGAGGCTTGCAAAGCTGAGAAGTGCAGGCAAAAAAACCCCTGGGAAGGTGCTGTTCTCTCTCCACGCCACCTCCCCATCTGTCTGTCTGCCCTTTTGCTCTGGTCTCCCTCGTCAAGCACTAACGATAGCCCTGGTTACTGCCACTAATGAAGGGCTGCGGCTTTGATTGCTGGGACAGATCCTGCGCTTCTCTCCGGCCGAGATCCTTGTGGCACTAACGAAGTCCCCAAATCACTTTTATGTCACAGGGCAGCCAAGGGGAAGGGCCGCGGTGGGGCGGGGGGTCCGGCAGCCCCCCCCAGAGGGGTACAGCACCCGGGCTCCTCCTGAGCGGCATCTCCATGGCAACACGGAGGGATGCTCCTGTGGGATGCTCTTGCAAGGCCATGGAGGGGAATCCCAGCAGCTGGGGGCTTCTGTACCGCACAGCATCAGGGAGAAAACGCCTGTCTGTGCTGGGAGCACAGCTGTCTGCCTGTCCGGCTGTCTGTCTGCCCACAGCAATATTCCTGCGGATATTGCGCAGAGGCACTGCTTGAGCTCAGCCCCAGCAGCAGCCACTTAAAGCCCACTTCCACATGGCCTCCCCTGCTCCCCAGCCTAGCCGGCGATGACGAGTGTCTCCCAGAGCAAACAGTTACAAAATTAACCCCATAGTCCTTTCAGCCCCTAATTTTCCAGCCCTGACTGTGTCCTTAGCTTGGCTTCAGTGAGCCGAGGGATAGAAATCTCCAGCCACTTCCATAGCATGGCACCAGTGCAGTGCTGGGCCTTGAATATATATTTCTCTTTAACATCTGTCTTTCCTTTTCACTGTGGTTTTTGTTACTAGACACATTTGTATTAAAGTAAACACAGCCCAGGAGTAGGGGGCTCAGGGGTCCTCATGATTCATCGGGACAAGCGGGGAGGTGAGGGTGGCTGGGGCTGCTTCGCGTGAAGGCGTGTGGTGGTTTGCAGGGAAGCAGGATCCATCCTGCTTCCCTGAGGGTCTCCTTTGGGATGTCTCAGGGCAAAAACCAGCCCTGCAGAGGAAACAGGGTGCTGTGCTGGCATGCGCTGACCAGTTGCTGTGGGACAGCAGTGATTTTGGTGGGGCTGCCCTCTTCTCCCAAAGCTGTCACCCTTGTACCCCAGGGCTGTGCACGGGAGAGCTCAGATGGCTCCCCTTCATTTGTTGCCGTTTATCTATAATTTAGCATGGTTTTTAGTTATATTCTAATTGAGTTTCATGTGTCACAGCGTGTCTCAAACAGAAAATATAAATATTTAACAACCTCCACTGGTAATAAAGATTCACATTTGCCTCGTTTTGGTTCCCAGTACATGAATATTCTGCACCACGCTCCGCGGGTATTAACTTCATTCAGATTTCTCCCCGGTTATGCAATATAATGGTAATGACAGATAGAAGCCAGATCTTAAAAAAATGATAATCAAAACCAACAACAACAAACCAGTTTGATATCATTAGCTCCCCTCCGCTGGTTAGGGGAGCACTAATATGTTCCCTTTCATTGCTGGCTCTTCCATGCGTGCAAGCGCTGTGTGCCGGCTCTGGCAGTGCTGTGGGTGGGAGCTGCTCCAGTCACACCAGTATGGGCGAGAACTGGGGCAGAAGGGCAGGGGCAGCTTTGGGGGCAGAAGACATCTGAGGCCCTGGTCTTAGAGGGCAAGAGCTGAATGGAGCCTGGTTTGGGCTGAAATAAAGCCGGGATCATGTTCCCACTGTGCTGCCGCTTGAGTGGGGGTGCACGTGACACGAACTAAAGTATCGCTGGTCCTTGCTGGGGCTGAGTCAGGGCTGTCACAGCCAGGCACATGGCGAAAGTGGCCGGGGCCATGGTGGGAGGAAGTCCTGGGTGACTTTTTTGGGTGGTGGCTGCTACCTGTGAGGGCGAGCTGGGTCTGCTGCAAGGTAGCGGGACCCGGGCATTTCGGGAGAGTGGCTCTCAGGGCAAGTCTTGGGACTTGCCGTGCTGGGGGTGACCGAGCATCATGGACAGGTCCAGTGTGCCGGGGCTTGTCCAGGTCTGTGCTGGGGGAGACGAAGCCGTTTGGGCCACAGCTGGGTCCAGGCTTCCCACCGAAAGAACTCCCAAACTGCCTTTTGTACCATTATGAATGTTTTAAGGCAGAGCGAGGCTTCTCGAGCACGTCAGCTCTGGCGTTGCAGGAGCAGAAGAAAAGCAGAGGCAGGGAAGAGGCTTCAAGCCTGCCGGTGCCCTGCGCTTTGCTGTGGGGCTGCTGGGAGGTCAGTGTGGGGCAGCTGCCGGACGCTTGCCCTCACCTTTGAGTGGTCTGAGTACTTGGGCTTTTTCTTGGAGAGCTCCCACGGGAAAGGCTGGAGCTGTGAGCTGCTCGAAGGCTGCCTGGCCACCGCCAAACCCACTTGGTACCCAGAGAAAAGGGAGGATGGAGACACATCGGGCTAGTACCAGTGTGCAGAACATGAGTTCTGCAGAACACGAGTGGTGGCATGGGGCTGGCACCGGGCTCCCCTGGTGTTACGGGGCTTCACAGCACTGCACTCCCCTCACCAGTCCCGCACTCATTCCCCGGGCTCCCTGCACCCCACAGGGATCCGGCATCTCCTGCACCCATGAATCTTGTTTCGGTCCTATGCAGCTCCGGCCGTGTACACTCACAGGGGCTGGGCAGCCCCAAACCCCTGCTCTTCACCCTGTTCAAGTGATGACCCTCAGCCTCTGGTGCCACCGGCTGGGTTAAAACCCCAGCAGCAAGGTGTTCGAGTTGCCTGGGGATTCATTAAGGTAATTATGATTCATGCCAGAGAAAGACCACAGGCAGGCTGTGTGATTTACCTAAAAGATGTTGAACTGGCTAAAAGCACCCCGGGTGCCACCGACGCCTCCCCAGCGGCACGGCAAGGAGCTGCCGGAGCTGGCGCAGAGGAGGGGGACCACACGGAGCAGCCAGCACATGGCTCACACGCGGGGCTCGCCGGGGCCTCTGTGCTGCTCTACCACCTCTCGCCCCACATCCCTCGCCCGCATCTTGCACATCCACGCACTTATGCCTTGTGCGAGGGCTCGCCGGCACGGCTCGCTGGGTGCTGTCTCTTGGCGGGGCTGGGCTCGGCAGCGAGCTGTTGCCTGGGTTCCCGTATATCATGAAGATGTTGCAAGCTGCTGAAAATTCGAAGTGCTGTTTTAATTATGTGCTGTGAGGAAAGCAGCCTGAATCTTGGAAGGAGGCTAATGACGGGACTGCCAGGATATTTTCAGTGGCAGAAACCCAGAATCCATCCCAATGTATCTTTAAAAGGGAAAAATGTCAGGTTTGTCTATGAAATAATAACTAAGAACCTATAAACAATGACATCACCGTCCACCTCACTGCTGGGGAAGTGATTTAGAGATGCCTTGCCTATGTGAAACAAGAACATCTGCTCTCTGCTGGAAAGAGGAGGAAGATCTCCTCATCAGCATTAAATTTAAATGAGCCAGTCCTCGTTTGCACACTTCTGCGATGCTCCGGCTCCTGCAAGAGGGTGATTGGGGAGCACAGGCTTCAGCGGGGTCTCAGCAAGCCATTTCTCCCTCCCTGGCTTTCTAAAAGTGTGAAAATCAGAATTTTCTAAGAAGGCTCCCCTGGGTGCAGACTGACCCATCGCAGCCGGGTGGGATCGGGTCTCCCTGTGCCCCAGCATCTCCTCCCAGCGGGGTCACCCGCACCCCATTTCCCGTGGGAAGGTGAGGATGAAATGCACCCTGGTGTTCCCACAGGTGTGACAGAGAAGCCTGGTGATCTTGGTGATTTAGAAATTGCTTTATGGATAAACAAGGCCAGGATGAGCCCACCCCAGTGGGTACCTACCCACCCCAGCCCGAGCACTGCCATGGCAGGTCTGTAGCACCCTCAGCCACCCGGCTGCCCTGCTCCCCATCAGCCACCCACATTGCAAGCTGCCAGTAGGCTTCAGCGTGCTCCACATTATTTTTAATTATATTTTACTTTAAAGGGCCATTAATTACAAAGATTTCCCAAGAGAGGCCTTAAAAAAAAAAAAGGGAAGGGGGGGCGAAAAAAGCCCCTTCCTCATCAAAGGTTGTTGGGGGTGAACTGGAATATGAATACAGATTGAGAGGGGCTTAAGCAGCATAGGAACAAAGTTTGGGGTGCAGAAGGCAGCACTCAGGGGTGCCTCCAACTCATGGCCAAGCTTGCCCATGGGGGCAGAGCCCCTTCCCCAGAGGAAGGGCAGCCATCCCAGCCAGCAGCTGCCAGCTCAGGGCAGTGCTCGCCACTGAGCTCCTGCCTGAGTCCAGCTGCACTTGGTGGGATGGAGGGCACAACCGCTGGCTCGGCAGCATCTCTCCTCCCTCTGCAGACCCCAGGTTAAAGCCCTGCTCTCCCTCTTGTCCTGACCCCTCTCCTCCTGGTCCCCCAAAGGCTGTTTCTCCAACCCCCCGCCCTCACTGCTATTCATCGCTCCTTGGGAAGGCAGGAGACATTTATGCCATGTCAATTGGTCCTTGCCATCAGTGCTGCGTGCTCGTTTAATATTAATTTATTTTGAAACCATTTGGGTCATTTTCTCCCCAGCTGGCAGGGGAAGCCACCATTTTGGGACAGGGGAAGAGGTGCAGAGGGTGCAGTGCCCCCCCAGACCTGCCCCCCAGGGCTGGGAGCTGGGGGACAGCATCAGCCTCTTAGAGGTGGGATGGTAACCCCCCCCTCCCCACAGCAGCACAGCCCTTGCAAGGGGGTTTAATGAGTTTGACCTCCACAACATGGGGCTGTCACAGCCCAGCCACTGTGCTCTAGGAGAGGTGGCTGGAAAACATTTACTAGGGCAAATTTTGGTTAGTTCTTTTTATATGGACCAAGATGTGGTTTGCTCATGCCTGGCCACCAGCAGCACCAAGACCTGCTGTCCTCTCCATGCCCTCTCCTGCTCCCATGTCCACCTTTTCTCAATTAGCACTTGTTCAGCAGGTGCCAATCAGTGCTCCAGCTCCTGCCTTCCCCTCCCTGCCAGGCCCCTGGGGCAGGAAGCTGCTTGAGGGTGCTGATGCAGTGGCTCTGGGGTGAAGATGTCCTCTGGCTGGAGCTCCTGAGTGCTCAGGTAAGAACCCAAGTGAGAATTGTCCTGTTGTGACTTTTTGTTGCTGTTGTGCACCTTGTGCTGGGGCAGGGGAGGTGGAGATGCCCTTGGGTGGCTGTGGCTGGTGTGGGTTCCTGGATGGAGATAAGGGGGTTGGCTTTTCTCCAGGCTGGATTTGCTTGGGAGGGCAGTGGGGTGACCTGTTGATGTGCTGCCGTTGCTCCAGAAGGTTTCTCCTGCCTTGCAAAATTGTGCATGTTGTGAGCAAGGTCTTGGTGCCCTGATCTCTGCCAAGCCCAGGGCTGAGCTCTGCAGCCCATCCTCTGCCTGGTGCAAACCAGGCATTTGTGTGGCTCTGCCCTTCCCCTTGCCTGATCTCTCAGCTTTGTTGGCTTTTTGGCACCTCGTACCCTTCCTTCCTGTGGTCACCCTGAGCTGTGGCGATGCCTTCCTGAGCTCCCTGGGATGCTGGAAGTGCTTGTAGCAGTGCTGGGGACCAAGGTGGGCACGCTGTGGAGCACCACACAATGCTCGCCGGCATCCTGGTGCTCCCCCGAGCTCACAGCAGCAGTGCTGCTTGGGGATCCAGGGCCCGGCAACAAGCGTCTCATTTCCCTCTTGTCTCTTCCTGTCAGACAAGATTTGAAGATTCAATTAGAGTGGGAGCCGCTGATAGCAGTGCTGGCGTGCTGCTTGCGCCCCGTGCTCGTGCTGCACGGGAACCAGATGAAAGCCGAAAGCGATGCGGGGGGGATGGGGAGAGGAGGGTATTGGAAAGGGAGGCTTTTTGCCAACCTGGGAGAAAAACACAAGAAATGCAGATTTGGAGGGGGTTGAGGGATGGTTGGAGGCTCAGGGATGTGCTCCAGCCCCTGGTGCAGCAGAGTGGTTCCCACTCAGGAGAGGGGCTCCCAGGGCAGCACTGGGCTGGGGACACCTGCTCCAAAATCCCTCTGCATGTGCTTGGTGGGGTGAGGCTGGGCGTCCGGCCAGGGCTTGCTCACCCAAAACCTCATCCCACAGGGCTGGGTCTCCAGGGCAGCAGTGGGAGTGAGCCAGGAGAGTGGCTGGGTCTCGGCACCCGAGGGGAGAACAAGGTAAATCCTCCCAAGTGCATCAGATGGGGAGCTGCCTCGACCAAGCAGCAGAAGGCTGGATTTCAGCTGGGGATTTTTTTTTTCCCTCCCTTTCTGAAGGCTGCCTCTCCCTCAAGCTGTACCTCATTTTGCACTAATGCTTCAGAGAGACATAGAGCCCATTCGAGCCCTTTGCTGAAATGCTGCAGCCTTTGGTGCGGAGCCTCGTGGCTGCTTGGCTGGGTGCAGGTACAGGGACAGGCTCCAGTCGGAGCTGTGGTAAATTCGAGAGGGTACTGAACAGGGTCAATGTCCAGTGCAGTGCCCCACGTCCCATCTGGGGGAGCTGTCTTTGTGGGGCTGATGGACCTTTGTGCCTTTTGAAGGTCAGAGCCAGGCTCTGGCCACTAAAACATCCAATCTGCCTGACCAAGGTAGTCTTGAAAGGACGATTCCCTCCCCTCTCACTGTCTTCTGGAGGTAATAGCAGTTGTTAAGGAAAAAGCAATTTTTTTTAAAGATGGGGAACAGATAGATTTTTATTATATTTTATTAGAAATTATATTTTTACTATAAATTATATTCTGAGCTCCAGAGCTGAAACCTGGGCTCAGCTCAGCTCTTGCCAAGTCAGGAGGATCAGCTGCACCGGTGCTACGGCCCCAAGTGGCTCAGCCCTTGCAGATGTAGCAGTTCCCAAAACTCAGGCCGTCCTCAGGCATGGATTGATTGTGCACCAAAAAGTCAAGGTGCAAACATTGATCATGTAGGAAAGTGCTGGTCATCAGCCAAAAATAAGCATCCCCTAGCCTAAATTATTAATTCCTTTCTGCACACCAAACGGATTGTGCTGGTCGCGTACGTTCCCTCTGCACAGTGGTTGTGCTTTGTGTCGTAGTATATTTTCCCTCCAACTACTTGTCTGGCTCTTCACTTAATAAAGATTGAGAGAGACAATAAAAACATTCATTAAAGAGGAAAAAAATAAAAGATGAAGCCCTGCTTGTAGCCTCTAGCAGTTGGTTTCATTAAGCAATTGCTTCTCCCAAACCCTCCACAGTGGCTCCCAGTGCCAGTACCCAGCCCTGGGGTTTGGGGATGCAGCACCAGACTGGGAAGCCCTGAGATGCTCGGGGTGAAGGCCATGGCTGTGGCACCAATGGGTTAACTGAGGAGGGCAAGAAACTGTCCGGGTGATGAGAAAGGGAATTAGCAAAATAAGCTCTTAGGGAAAAGCAGCTCTTTGGATGGGGTTATGCAGGGTTAAGCTGTTATCTTGTGCTCTGTCGAACCTGGGGCTTGTCTCCTGCTCCTCCCAGGTCATTAACTGCTGTCCTAAGAAGCAAATGTGCTAAAGTCATTAGTCTGGGGCTCTTCCAGCTGTGGGCACTGAGGGATGGAAGCAGCCTGGGGGGCTGTGCCAAGGCTTGGGGGAGCAGGGGGGACACCAGAGAGGGAGCAGGGGCTGCGTGGGGGTGGGTTTGGTGGGAAGAGGCAGGAGCAGAGGGAAGCAGGGGTGTCTCTGGTGTCTCTGTTATAGTTGTGTCAGCTGAAATACAGCGAACGGCATTTCTCGGGAGGTTAATTCACTGATGGGGCAGCCAGGAGCTGCCATGCATGGCAAGGGCTCTGGTCCCACAGGACTAACTGTCACTGGTGGGGTGGGGGAGCAGGGACAGAGTGCGCTTGGTGCTGTCAAAGTGCTCTTCAACAACACTCGAATCTGTAAATTGGTCGTGGGAGGCCTGCTCTGCCCTCAAACTGTGACATCCGAAATGAAATATGTGTTTTCTCTCCAGTTCCAAGGCATGAGAAGAGCTTTGGATCTTGTTGCGATTTATCACTCAGCCCTAAGCCAGATGCCTATATGGGTTCAATCTATAGCTCCCAGAACTGATAGAAATATTATCCCATCTTATTAAAATCACCCACAGCTACTGCAGCTGTATGTCAACAGCAAAACAAATAGCGACTAGTTCCCATCGGATTGGAGCCTCTCCGTTGAGGCTGTATTCAATCCGCCTCCTGCTAAAATGGTTACAGATGTAGGCTTTCCCCATTACAGCTCAGTGCAGCTCCTGCACAGCCGACTCCAAATCCCATTACCACGCCAGAGCCGTCTTTGGTGAGCATCGGCTCGGCTCAAGCTTCCTCACTGACGTGAAACATTGCTCATGATGCTTTTCCTAGAAGTACCACTAAGAAAGAGAGTGCAGGGCTGTGCTCCCCTGAAAGAGCCCTGAAATGATGGGGGGCAGCTCTGCTGCAGGGGGGAAGAGGAGAGCAAGAGGGCTGTGCTGGAATGAAAGCAGTGCTGCTGCCTCTTCCTCCTCCTCCTCCTCGGGTGGCACAGCTCCTGTTGCTGCCGGGGGTCTGCTGAGTAATTTAGGGTGCATCACATCTACTGTTGGAGGCATAACTGATGTTGCAGTGCATGAGCCCCATTCCTCTCACCCCTCCAAAAACACCACAGCCCTAAAATTCCTGCTGCCACCTGAGCTGTCCCTGGCTCAACCCCCCTCCT
Organism: Pandion haliaetus; assembly: GCA_013401275.1. NCBI lineage: Eukaryota > Metazoa > Chordata > Aves > Accipitriformes > Pandionidae > Pandion > Pandion haliaetus. The sequence continues at coordinate 2,517 of VYZV01012850.1, read as the reverse complement.
TCTCTCCTGTGCTATCTTTGGTATAATTAGGAGGCCAGGACTGTGTGTGTGAGGTGAATGTGACCTCATTAGTTTCTTACACTGTATTAAAATTCCTTCTCATTTACATCCCCAATCCCTAAATGTGCAGCTCTGGGGTCTGGGGTCACTTTCTGCCGCTTTCCATCCTTCTCACCAAGGCTTTAGGCCAGAGCTGTGTTCCCTCTCCTGGACTGATCCCTCCACTTCCATTTCAAAGCCACCCCCATCCTGCCCACGCGTTTCAGGAAGACAAATTCCTGGTTTACCCTGGGCAGGTGCGAAAGGCTCCCCAGGGAGATGCCCTGGGCTGGGATAGCGCCGGGGTGCTCCTGGTTTAACTTCTTTGCCCACCCGAGGTGAGGCAGCAAAGCTCTGGGTGCTCCCTCTGCTCTGCTGCCGGCTGAGATGGCATGACAAATGCCCCGGCTGGGCTGTGACAGGCTCCATACCCTCATCCCTCTAAGAGCCACAACCAAGATCACTCTTCCCTAGCAAGAGCATCCTCTTATCTGTGTCTGCTGATGCTAAAATCCTGCTAGACTGGTGGTGCTGGCTTGATCCTCCTGACATTCAGGTGCTTCATTTTAAACTTGGAGGATATATGGCTCTGTCGAGCCTGTCTTCTTTTCCTGTTCTAGTTGGAGGGAGAGTGCTCTTTGAGATGGGAAGGTTTGCATCGTGTCTCCTGTGTGATATTGGATCCCTTTATAGGGCAGGTATCTTCTAAAGCAAAATGTTTTCAATTCTCACGATGAGCATAATTCTTGAAAATGTACGCAATAAACAAAATGAGCCAAATGTAATTAAAATGGAGACAGCATATAATCTGGTAACCCACTTAGAGGCTCAAAGCTTCAGCTTTTAAAAAAATGTTTGCTCCAAATCCATTTAAATAAACAGACTGACACACAAAGGCTCTCTGTACATTATCAGGATACAAAGAGAATCGGATCAAAAGCAGCTGTGGCCAGGCTGTACATATGTAGCGAGGAAATTGCTTGATCTAAGACTGCACCTTGCACATGCAAATGTGTTTGTGGACATTTCCGTGAATTGCATTTGTACAACAGCCGAGCTGTCGGGCTACTGGGCTGTGCTCTGCCGGGGGAGCAAAGGCTGGTGTCTCCCCCACCGCAGGAGCCTTTGCTGGGGAAGTGAGGGACCTCCCGGTGTGTCGGTATGTCTGCTTGCTTTGGCAGGAGTGGAGAGAGGCCAAAGAACCAGCTGAGCTTTGCCCTCTCCGTAGGCACAGATGCTGCATCCGGAGGGGGGAAATCACTCAGAAACCTGGGAAAGAAATGGGAGTCCTCATCCTTAGCACCCGTGTCGCGGGCCCTCCGCTCATCTGGTGTCACATGCACCACGTGCCGTCTCACTTGTGTCCTCCTGGGCTTGCAGGAGGGTCTCCTGGCCATGTGCTGTGGGGCTGTGGGGTTTGTATCTCCTCCTCTGCCTGGACATGGTCTCTTGCAGTTCTGCAGCAGAGCCTGGCTGGCCTTGAAGTTTTGCCAACAGCCATGTGATTTGTCTCAGGTTGGACAGCACAGGCTGTGAATCCAAGATCAAGTGTTCTCCCAGGCCAGCAGGATTCAGCCCAGAGAAGGCATTTTGGGTCAGACAAGAGCATCTTCCTATTGCTCTTGCAGGTAGTTTTGGGCTAGCTGGAGCTCGTGGGAAGGGGATGCTCATATGCATATATATGGTGTGGGGGGCTACCGCGGAAGGCTGAGAAAGCTATTCCTAAAGCCGCAGGAAATCTTAAGCATTTAGAAACAGGGCCCTGGCTCAGCCTATGGGGATGGATGTCTGCACTCAAAATGAGTGATGCCTGCAGAAAATCCTTTACTCTGGCCCTGCTGAAAGAAGGTCTCTGGCTTGTGCCGTGGCCGGGAGCGCCCAGCGTGGCGTGCCCCTCGCTCGGGCCCGTGTCGTCGTCCCCCCCCCCCCCCCCCTTCCGGGGGGATGCTTCCCGTGGGGTCACCGCCGTCGGGGCCGGTTACCGTCGCGGCCGGGAGTTGCACCGGCAGAGGGAGCTCCGGCCGCGTCCGCGGAGCGGGGGGAGCGGGGGTACCCGCTGCTCCCGCGGTTGGGGGTGGCGGGTCGTGTCCGTCCTTCCGTCCCGTCCCCCCCCCGTCCCCCCTCGGGGTCCCGCTTTCCTGGGAGCTGCTCTCCGGGATCGTGCCCCCTGTCCAGCCCAGGGGAGACCTGCTCCAGACGGGG
>VYZV01012849.1:50565-72135 GCA_013401275.1 Pandion haliaetus | reverse complement strand
ACCTTCTGGCTGTTTTCATTTCTTCTTATACTAGTTGAAAGCAGAGCTACATTTATTCTTTGGTCACAGCTTGGAATCCTTATTGCTGTCAGTGCAAATAGTATACAGAGTGAAATATATAAGAATAAAGCAAGCTTATTTTTTTTAGTGTCAGAGAGAGAAAATAAAAATAATATCAGTCTATCAGATGACCATCCAGGAGTTAGAACCTCCTAGGTCTTCAGAATCACAGGATATAGCCTAGTACTGCAGGTTCTGAACCAATTTTTCTTTTACTACATAGACTCTTTCTCCCTTTATGCATATTACCAGCACCCATTTATTTCTGTCTGCTTTTGGTATGATGCTCCTTCCATCATTTTAGACCATCCTTTTTTACATCGTGTTACTTTGTTTACTATCTGTGTAAACTGAAGACAGGGCCCTAAAAGCACAGAGCCAAGCATAACAATAGAATACATTGTACTTTCCACAGTGATACCAGAGCAGGTGAGTGAAGAAAAGAAAGCAGAGTAAATTCTTTCAAAGATGTTCAGAATTGTCAGCACTGTTTCTAATGGGCAGCAACAAAGGGTTGGGGTATTTTTTTCCTCTTTAATGGACAGATAAAATTGGACCCCTAGCAGCAGTGGAATGTTCTGGCTTAATGTTGGGGTGACAACATGACAAAAAAAATGTCACTAATCATTATCTTTTGACTGTAGGGCAAGAAACAATGCCACTACCAGTCTGATTAATGGAGTTACCCCACAGTGTAAAACACAGGTTCAGTCCCCACCCACAAGTACATAGTGAAGATGCTTGGGCAAGTCAGAACTGCTTCTGTGCAAAGATTAATATATCTAACTAATTTAAGTGTTTTTTTCTTAGTTTTTGGAAAGACTACTACTGTTGCATTTTGATTTTCCCATATCAGCTTACAGTTACTAGAATACTAATATCTGGAGTTGCCTAAGAAACATATAGTACCATTGACTTAGCAAATGAGTGCAAACTACATTAAGTTAGCTGGTTTTTACAATATGCCCATATTCTGGTGACTCTCACAAAAGCCTCCTTAAGATGAAAAAGCAAAGTAAAAGCTACATAGTATATTATCCACAGTGCTCATCTCCAATATATTAGACAAAATTCCAGAGGAAAAATGATCATATATTTTTCAGAAACTGACAGGTTTTCCCAGAAAGCTTCAAGGTTTTCTTTAAGGTATATAACTTGTGGGCAAGAAAGTAAGATATAATATTGTTCTATTCAAGTATCTTTCTCTCTTCTCCATTTAGCAAGGTCTCCCATGTAGGCAGCCAGTTTCTTCATTCACAGCAGTAAAATTCCTTTGAAAAAAAAATTAAAAGAAAAAAAAAACAGCAATCAAATAAACAAAACCCCCAGAGCCCTTTAACTTTCTACTGAAATAACAAATTGCCATAGTGCATGCATTTCTATCTCTAGAAAATATCGGGTATTAAAGCAGAACAGAAATATCTGTGGAATGGAAATATCTAATTTTCTTTGTTATGGAGTTTTGCTGTGGTTTGGCTTGGTTTGGTTAGAGATCAGCCTGAAATTTGACAAAAGTATTATAATATTTAACTCACCATAAAATGGGGGAACTAGTCTGTGTTGAGGAACTACAAAAATACACATTCAGTACCTTCTGTTTGAATTTTCTGTCGAGGAAAGAGAACAAATAACCTACTGCTGAGCACTGGCCATCTGTAAATACACAAACAAACAATAAAACACTAAATAAAATTTCTTACAAAATTACTGTTTTCTTTCACAATATCCACCAATACACAAAATCCCACTGTTGGGAGGCTAATTTTACTCAGTTGAATATTTTGACTGTGAAAATGCAGGTCACATTTCACAATATGAATACATATTCCTTCAGTCACTGAGGGATGGTAAATAGGTCACGTAAAATCTTCTGTACAGCTCCTATAAAAATATGAAGCAACACAACAGCAAGTACACAAATGTGTACAATTCTTCCAACAAAATTCTTCCAGGTGTTTGAGGCTTCTCTGTTTCCTGTCCTCCTATTTTTGTTTCAAATGACCTATTTTAATTTTCAGTTGCAGGAGAAATGTTATTGTTCAGTTTATGTGGTTTCCCAGGGTTTCTGTGCAAGAACAAAGCATATTCAGACAAGGAATATTTAATAACCTGCATGGTACATTAGTAGGTCAGATCTTTCCTTCCTGTTTAGAATATTTTTGTGCTACAAAAAGAATAGAAAAGTGGAGCACTTCACCGCAGTTAAGCCAGATGAATAACATATATACTGCCAGTATTAGAATTAAATTAAGGACACCAGATTCCATGGAAAATTGAATTAAATTGAGTTCTCTAGCAGCAGCCAGGTGAGATTTGCTACTACATCTAAATGGATTTGTTTAGCTTAGGTTCAGAATAATCACTCTGCAGCAATGATCAGAGCTGGCTCAGTTCAGAGTTCCACACCAGTTCTGTATCTACTCATGTTTTAAGTAAATAGAGTAAAATAGTAGTTAGAAAACTGAAGGGTAGAGGGTTATTCCATTATTGTATTATTTGAAGTTTTTGCCAGATGAATCTAAGCCTAACATTTTTCAGTTTTCTGATTTTTAGGGGTGGGTTTATTGTAAATCAATAGGTAATAACTTGAGAAGGACATAGAGCAGAGCTGGTCAGAAAACTTTAGCTTAATATTCTGTTGACATGCATTGCCTAGCAAGGACAGAGTTTAAAGACTATAATTTAAATTCACCAAAATCATTGCCTATTTTTATAAGTTCACCTACATTTTGTCAAAACCAAAGTCTTCAGACTTTGATTAAAGATTAAGATTGAAAAATAACATTTAAACTTCTCTGGACATGATGTCTTTAATATCAAATTGAAAATTATCTTGTATTTCATAAATTACATGAAGACAAAAGCAGGTGATATGAGAATAGAATGTTTTAAATAAGAAAAAAAAAATCAAACCCAAAGAAACCCTCAATTTTCCATAGGAAGAATCAATATTTATTGGTTTTATTCTTTTTCAGGAACTGTAGAATTTTTAAAAAGCCACTTATTCTGAGATTTCCCATCCTAGAGTTTAGCAAGATGCATACATAGATATTTCTCAAAAACCTATTTTTAGAATTTTAAGTAATCCTTTAGTTTTTCCATGCATCTGTGAGCACTATTGGTGTGAGGGGATTTAACCCTTCTTTCAGAAAGGAAAAACACTTCTCAAAATGAAACACTAATCACCCTAAGGAAGGTACTTTTCACACCTCTTATTGAAAAAGTTTTTGCTTAGAAAAGAAACAAGCAACCACTATATAAGAGCAAGAGAGAGGGGGAAAGAGTAAAGAGAAATAAAAAAAGTGACTTTGCAGTATAGTACTTGAGTAGGAGAAGGCCTGATTTCTGGTGCTGTTTTCAGAATGGTTTGTATCTATTATATACATTATTATTGAGTAAAACACAGGCAGTATTCAAACCACTTGCACTTACAGTTGGAAGGTAGAGGATCACAGGACAATTCAGGCTGCCGAGGACCTGGGGAGGCCATGGTCCCAAACCCTGCCCTGAGCAGGCTCAGCTGTGGGCTCAGTCCAGGCTGCTTAGGACTTCACCGAGCCAGGATGTGAAATGCCCAGGGATGGAGACAGCCCAATCTCCCTCAGCCCCTGCTCCACCACTGGGCTGTCCTCATGGGGAGAAGGCTTCTCCTTACCTCCAGCCTGAACTGCTTGCGTTTCAGCTTGTGCCACTGCCTCTCACCCTCTCACCACACACCCCTGCGAAGAGCCTGGCTGCATCTCCTCTATCTCCTTCCACCAGTGCTGGGGATACTTCTGGGTGCCCCTTCGCCTGGCTGAACCAGCCCCCGTCCCACAACCTCTCCTCACAAGGCAAGGGATCCAGCCCCACTGCCTTGGTGGCCTCCCCTGAAACCCTGCCAGCTCATACATGGGATTTTTGCACTGAGGGCCCAAAATTGGATACTGAAAGGATATCCTGGTGTGGTCTGATGAGCACTTAGCAGAGGGGAACAGTCCCTGCCCTCCCCTGGCTCTCAGGTCCATGCTCTGCTCACACCACCTTAGGCATTGCTGGCTCTCATTGCTGCCTGGGTGCATGGCTGGCCCCAGCTCAGCTCACTGCCTGCCAGGGCACAGGGCCATCCCCCATAGCTGTTCCCTGATCCCATCAGCCCCAGCCCTGCAGCACTCTGCTTTCCAGTGTAGGTCTTGGCTTGGTCCTTGCTGAAGTTCATGGGGTCCCACCAGACCCTTCCTCCCCTGTCCACCTCCACCTGAATGGTGGTGCACCCCTTGAGCGTGTGTTGACTGATGCCCCTTGATGCCATCTGCAAACTTGATGCATGAGCCCTCTGTCATCTCCTCTGGGTCACAGAGTTGTCAAACATGACAGGTCCCAGGACTGACCCTACAAGACCGCAGTTGTAGCATACAATCCATTAACCATAACGTTCATTAATATCACCCTATCATAAACATTTCTTACTAGCCTCTTCCCACTTAGCATCTGGGGTGACACCGAAGTGACTGTAGGGAGACCTGAGAAGTACTAAAGAACTTAGGTGCTTAACTCAGCACCATCAGAAACCAGGGGGTTTTTTTCTTCCATTTTTTGTTTTCCAAAAAGAACTAATAAGCAATTTGTTATGGACTAGTAAGTTCTCTTCTACCAATTACTCCACTGGATGATCTGTGAGTACTGATATCCATAGTGGTCTGTTTACCCCTCTTTCATTGAGTGTTGATTAATCATAAATTATCTTGAATTTATTGTGCATGGTGCATGCAATGATATGCACAGACAATAATCTCTTTGGATAAGCATTCCTTTAATTAGCATGTCTGGAGAATGACAATATATGTAACCTTCTTCACCTGTTAAACCCTTGCAGGAATCCAAGACTAAAGCACAGAGCTCATAGACTAAAAATGTGATAGATACCAAAACCACAACAGTAGGGACTGAAATGCTTCCAAAATCCTTCTGGCACAGATATCAGCCTAAAGTGGGGGATCTGTGTGATGTACTTTAACTGGAGGATGATACCTAAAAGAGACAGAATTGCAGTGGCAAACACTGACAGAAGAGGACAAGTGAATTGTGGAGCTTGCAGGGGAATGGTCTCTTAGATGCTCCACAGAAGACTACCCAGGGTGTCTGTCACCCAGTAACTTCCGCCAACTTTATACCCCTAAGTCAGGCCCAGCAAGGAAAACACATTATGAGGTATTTGTCTTATGACAAGGAATTTCATTGCTTTGTTTCTACAGAGATAAATAATAAGCTCATTATTTTTAGAAAGCACTGTTTCAAAGGGAACTGTTCTAAACCATTGCAGGTGACTTCACCCTAACTACAATAAAAGATATGGAGTCCTACTTCAGGTCACTGAGAAAACAGCATGAAATTAACTTGCATAGCTTCTGGATTTTGTTGCATTTGTGCTATCTGCCTTTATTTTTTTTCCTTTTCTTTTAATGAGTGCTATGAAAGAAAGAAACCCAAGAAACCCTTCCAAGAAAAAAGAAATAAAAGAAAATATGTTGTTTTACTACTGGCCTCTGTTCTCCTCCTGAAGCTGAAAAGCAAGTCCAAACAATAAACAAGGAGATGATGCTGCCTAACATTCATACCCTGAGATAGTGCTTTTCCTATAACAGCATTACAAAGAGCCATCCAGTGCTACCTAAACAAAGATTTCAGGGCAGATCCTCATCTCATATTAATCAGCCTAACTTTAGGTACTTTAGCAAGTCATTTAAGACCATCTAAGCATGGGGTAGATTCTGATTAGTCAAGTACTGTTCAGTGCTCATTCTGCTTCATTTATGCTAATATTTCCTGTAAGAGGAGCCTGCCTGCTGCATGAGTTTCTGATTCAGCACCTCCTATGCAGCAATGCACTCTTCCTGTGAAAACTTCACACACAGCATTTAGCTTCAGTGAGCATAATAAAAAGACTAAGAAATGTGTAAGCTCTGTTAAGGGCATCCTAGGCAGCTGGCTATGGCAGGCTATTTTTATTAAGGTATGATAGTTGGCATCTCACCCTCCAAGGAGGATTGCACAGGGCATATAAACCTGAACAGTTTTAAATTGCCTCTAGCTTGGCTAGCAGAGAGAGGTTGACATATGACAGCCACAGGAGTGGTGACATACAGCATTATGTAACACTGCCACCATACAACTCAAATCAGGGGTTATTTTCACTCAGGATTAAATCACCTTGAGGCACACATTGGACTTTGCCATCCTCACACTTTACCCACCAAGTGCACCCAAATCCTTGAGCAAAAACAATCCTATGAATGCATTTGCCCTTTCCCGAGGAAGGAATGACCCAGATAGTTCTTCCCACCCAGTTCCTTATATGTACTACAGAGACCTTATCTCCTTCCACAGTGCGCAGGGGTTTCAATTGGGCAGGGCCAGGTTGACTGGCAGAACCTCTAGTGTTAACTAGCCAAGTGGCTTCTGCTAAACGTGTATCCCAATGTTTGAAGGTCCCACCACCCATTGCTTTCAGTGTAGTTTTTAAAAATCCATTGTATCATTCAATTTTCCCAGAAGCTGGTGCATGATAGGGGATATGATACACCCAGTCATAATACCATGCTCCTTGGCCCAGGTGTTTATAAGATTGTTTCAGAAATGAGTCCTGGTGTCTGATTCAATTCTTTCAGGTGTGCCATGTCACCATGTCATGGTTTAACCCCAGCCAGCAACATGCAGCTGCTCGCTTACTTCCCCCCTCCCAATGGGATGGGGAGAGAATTGAAAAAAAAGTAAAACTCATGGGTTGAGATAAGAACAGTTTAATAGAAAAGAAAGGAAGAAAAAAAACCCCAATAATAATAATAAAAAAATAATTGGAATATACAAAACAAGTGATACACAATGCAATTACTCACCACTCGCCAACTCACCAGTAAGTCCCTGAGCAGCGATCCACTGCTGTTACAGAGTCACGTGCAATCAAATCCAAGGGCTGTTAAAACTCATATTTATTCTTCAGTAAAAAGTTAGAACTCCAATAACATTTGTAAACCACAGGTTCAATGATGTAAAGGGAATTAGTACTACACAGCTGACTTAAGAATTCTTAAGGTTTAGAAATGATGACTCAAAATGCTTGTATTCCTCACCTAAAAGATGAGGGCTTTCAACCTCGAGGAGTTACCCAGGACGGCATCCCAACCCAAGGGGAGAATCTGCAACTGCAGACCCACTGCTCCGAGCAGGACTGATTTGTCTCTCCAAATGTCCTCCAGTGGGACCTCATTTATACCTTTGTCAAATCTGAACTGTGGTCATATTAATCCCTATTGGCCAAAAGGTCACTTCAGTGCACCTGGTGCATCTTGATTGTTCAGTTCAGTTTTCAATCTGTGGCCTCTAGGGTTTGGGTTTTTTTTTTCCTCTCCTCCCTGCGTGGAGAAGTTTCGTTTCCTGTCGGGCAGGGGGTGTACTGCCACACAATCCACCCCTGCCAACTCCCCCTAGTTTATATACTGGACATGACATCGCATGGTATGGAATATCCCTTTGGCCAGTTTGGGTGGGTTGCCCTGGCTGTGTCCCCTCCCAACCTCTGTGCCCCTCCAGCCTTCTTGCTGGCTGGGCATGAGAAGCTGAAAAGTCCTTGACATAGGGTGAACACTACCTAGCAACAACTAAAAACATCAGTGTGTTATCAACATTATTCTCATACTACATCCAAAACCTAACACTATACCAGCTACTAGAAAGAAAATTAACTCTATCCCAGCCCAAACCAGGACACACCATAAAACCTGTTTTTGAGGGCCCAAGATAATATTCCAGGCAGTGGCATGGGTAATAGGGTGTGTTTCCAACAACCCAGTAGTCACTTCCACCATGGTAAGCACATGGTGCTTGCCACGGCAGGTTCGTGGTAGCGTGATATAATCAGCTGGCTAGGCTGCCCCATACTGATATTTTAGCAATCACCCTCTATACCAGAAAGGCTTTGGTTTGTTTGATTACGGTGCACATTTTACATTCATGGATAACCTGTGCAATGGTATCAATGGTCAACTTGACCCCTCAGTCATGGACCCACTGAGTTATAAATATCTCACCCATATGTTACCAGTCCAGATCCACCTGAAACACTTCAATTCTAGCAGCCCATTCCACCTACTTGTTTCCATGTTATTCAGTGGCATGATTCTTGGGTCTGTGAGCATCTACACGATATACTTTTACCACCAGGTTCTCTACCCCAACAGCAATATCTTGCCATAATTCAGCAGCCCAGATGGATTTACCTCTGTGCTGCCAGCTGGCCTGCTTCCATTGTTGCAGCCACCCCTACAGAGCGTTTGCCACCATCCATGAGTCAGTATAGAGATAAAGTACTGGCCATTTTTCTCACTCAGGAAAAAAAGCTGAACTAAACGTAGTTGGATGGTTTTCCCTTCTGCAAACTGACTCAATTCACCTTTTCCTTCAGCAGTTTTCTGTGACTTGTTGTATAGGACTCCACACAGCAGCTTTCCACCTTCAATATTTTCCCACAATATGATGGGATCCATCTGTAAACAAGGCATATTCCTTTTCATTTTCTGGTAATTTATTATACAGGGGGGCCTCTTCAGCATGAGTCATCTCCTCTGGTGATACTCCAAAGTTTCCGCCCTCTGGCCAGTCCATGAACAATTCCAGGATTCCTCAGTGGTCAGGATTTCCCATATGAGCCCATCATGTTATCAGTGTGACCCACTTACTCCATGTAATACCAGTTTCATGATGTGTAGAGGGGAGTCTCTCTTTGAACATCCAGCCCAGCAGAGGCAACTGAGATGCCAAAAGGAGCAGTGTTTCAGTACCAACTATTTCTGAAGCGTCTCGAACTCATTCATATGCTGCTAATATTTCTTTTTCAGTTGGAATGTAACGGGCTTCAGATCCTTAATATCCCTGACTGCAGAATCCTCGAGGTCATCTTGAGTCTCTCTAGCTGCTTTCTGCCAGAGGCTCCAGGTGGGACGATTCTCCTGGCTGAGGTGTAAACACATTTTTCACGTCTTGTCCTGTCCGATCTGGCCCAAGTGCTACTGCACAAACTATCTCCTTTTTAATTCATTTAAAGGCTTGCTACTGCTCAAGGCCCCATTCAAAGTTGTTCTTCTTCTGGGTCACTTGATAGAGAGGATTTACGATCAGACTATAACTTGGAATATGCATTCTTCAAAAACCCACAACACCTAAGAAAGCTTGTGTTTCTTTTTTGTTACTTGGTGGAGACATAGCTCTTATTTTAAGGATCACATCCATTGGGATATGATGACTCCTATCTTGCCATTTTATTCCTAAAAACTGGATCTTCTGTGCAGGTTCTTTGACCTCACTTTGCTTTATAGCAAAACCAGCATTCAAAAATATCTGGATTATTCTCCCATTCTCAAACACTTTCTCCACTGTTTTGCCCCACACAATGATGCAATCAATATACTGCAGACGTTCAGGATCTTCACCTTGTTCCAGTGTAGTTTGTACATGACAAATGGTAGGACTGTGTTTCCACCATTGAGGCAGTCGATTCTAGGTGTACTGGGTAACACTCCACATGAAAGCAAACTGTGGCCTGCACTCTGCTGCCAAAGGGTTCAAGAAAAATGAATTAACATTATCAACTGTTAAATACCATTTGGCTGCCTTTGACTCCAGTTCATACTGGAGTTCTAGTCTGTCTGGTATGGCAGCATTCAGTGATGGTGCAACTTATTTAGGCCACGATAGTCCACTGTTAGCCTCCACTCTCGGGATTTTTGCAGGGGCCATATGGGACTAATAAAGGGTGAATGATTCCTACTGATCACTCCTTGACTCTCCTGTCACCAGATCAGTTTATGGATGGGAGCCAGGGAGTCTTGACTGGTCTGGTATTGTCGTCTGTGCACTGTCATGTTAACAACTGACACCTGCTGTTCTTTAACCTGCAGCAAGCCCACAACAGAAGGATCCTCTGAGAGACCAGGGAAGCTAGACAGCTGTTTAATCTTCTCTGTACTCAAGGCAGCTATACCAAAAGCCCACCAGTACCCTTTTGGATACTTGAAGTACCCTCTCCTAAGGTAGTCTATGCTGAGGAGACGTGGAGCCTCCCAGACTAGTCACAATAATACGTTATTGCCATTTATTCCATGTTAGGCTTACCTCAGCCTCCAACACAGACAGTTGTCGGGATCCTCCCATCACTCTAGAAATACAAATATATTCTGCCCCTTTGTAATCCAATGGTGTTAGACTACACTCTGCACCAGTATCCACTAGACCTTTATACTCCCATGGAGCTGATGTGCCGGGCCGTTGAACCCACACAGTCCAGTAAGCCTGGTTCTCCCTTTCCTCAACCTTGCTGAAGACAAGGCCCCTCTATTCCCTGTCAGAGTATTCATCACTTGATTTTTGTATCTGCAAACCAGAAGTCCCTTCATCACGGTCAAAAGTATGAACAGCCCTTCTACCCTGCACAACAGACACTGGAGCAGTAATTTTCCTGGATGGATGCCTTTTGGATGTTGTTTGTCTTTGCAGTTCCTGTACCCTAGCTTCTAGCCTCTAGGTATGTTCACCATCCCACTCCCTCATGTCTTCCCCCTGGTCATGCAGGAAGAACCAAGGCTGACTCAAGAGCTGAGACCTTGGTTGGTGTGCGTGAGGAAGACCTATCCTTCTCAGATTGCTCAGAAAATTTGGGGGTCAGTTTCTCCACAGCCAAAATGCAGGCTCATAGGGAGGAAGTGAGATTATCTTCATATTCTAGGAGTTGTCTGGCCAATCCATCCATAGTTGGTACCTCTGTGTCTGTTCAACTCATTATCACTAGGGTGTTGGTGTATGACATTGCTGCACTTCATGTAAACTTCTGCCACATGGATTGTGTGCATGGATTTCATCCAGATCTTTGGATACCTGGTTGTCATTTAGGTTGCTATAGATCACCTCCACCATGGCTAATTCCCTTAGATACTGGATACTTCCCTCAGTGGTTGTCCATTTGCTTCCGGAATTTGCAAGATTTGCCTTGAAGCGATAAAGGTCCTCCACACTTGACAGGAGTCATGGCCAAAGGCTGAGCTATCAGGCTTCCTTACCTTCTAATTCCTGACTATTGACCCCAATGTCCTAGCATTGGAGTAACCAGCTGAGAATTTGCCTGCCTGGTTGACGGCTGAAATATTTTTGCATGTCTCACATCTCACTCTAGCTCGATCTAGAGGGATCGTGTGGTTTCTGTCTCATTTATGATTTCGGTCCCTTCTTCCTCCTGTTCTCGTGACTATTCTGATGCAAAACAGGCTGCGTCTTCTGATTCTCTCTCCTGCTCCCACTTAAGAGAAGCTTCTTTATCCCTTACTAAACAAGTTGACTTTGTTTCAATTGTTTGTCTTTTAATTATAGAAGCAACTGATTTAGCTGAGAGCTGGGTCTCTGGTTTAGCCATAGTGCCTTCTGGTGTGTTTTCAGATCAACATTCCCTCTCTTTTTAAGGGTGCTGAATAGTATTGAGCAGTGTTTGGTAAGTGCTGGCCAGGTCCCAGCACAGTGCAGTAAGTTGTGCCTCTTCAGAAGAGCCAGGGCTTTCTTTTTCAAACATGCTACCAATTCATAAGGATCCTGCACTTGTTCAGGAGTTAAGTTCCAGACCATTGGAGGGGAGAAGCTTTCTAGATTCCTTCCCATATTCTCCCACATGTCTTGTTACCCATAACCACACTGCTGCGGGGCCCTGGGTCATATTCTTAAATAACTTGTTAACCTTGGAAAAAGCTAAAACAATACTCTTAAGAAATACCAATAGAAGGATGTTCAACATACTGAAAAGTTATTGTAATGAGGGAGAAAACATCACAGAAGGTGGTGAAGGTGCCGTTCTGTATTTCCTCCACAAAAAAAAACCCTCTCAGAAGAAGTATAATTGTTAATTATCTCCATGAGATGGTACTCAAAGTACGGTAATGGCTTTAGTACAGAGCCCAAATACAAGATTAAGCTCAAGGCCAGTGTTTTAATAGTAAATCTCCCAGGCGTAGCCTCGCTAAGCTTTACGGAACACAGCAAACTGCAAAAGCCAACACCAACCTTCAACATGTATAGCAAAAAAAGAGAGCATGGCACAGATCAGATAAACTAATACAGAGAACAGATGAATCAATATTGTGACCATCAAGTGTTAACAGATACAAATCCCTTCTAATCTGCTCTGGTCAAATCTGTTATCTAAAACCCTTTGTGCCCCACGTTGGGTGCCCAAAAGGACTGTGGTTTAACCCCAGCCAGCAACTAAGCACCACACAGCTGCTTGCTCACTTCCCCCTCCACCAGTGCAATGGGGGAAGAATTGGAAGTGTAAAAGTGAGAAACAAATTCATGGGCTGAGATAACAACAATTTAATAATTAAATAGAAATAATCATCATCATCATCCTCATCATGTTAAAAAATTGGAAGGAAAAGAGAAGAAAAGAAAAAAAAAAAAACAAAAAAAACAAAGAGAGAGGAAAATAAAACCCAAGAAAGACAAGTGATGCAAATGAAAACAACTGCTCACCACCAGCATACCAATACCCAGCCAGTCCCTGAGCAGTGGCACCCCCGTGAACCTCCTCCCCAGTTTTATTGCAGGGCATGACATTGTATGGTATGGAATTTCCCTCTGGTCAGCTGGGGTCAGCTGTCTCAGTTGTGTCCCACTCAGCTTTTTGTGCACCCCCAGACTACCCACTGGCAGGGCAGTCCAAAGAGCAGAAAAGATCTTGATGCTGTGTAAGTACTGCTCAGCAGTAACTAAAACAGCACTGTGTTATCAACACTATTTTCAGAATAAATCCAGAACATAACCCCATTATCAGCTACTATGAAGAAATTTAACTCTATCCCAACCAAAACCAGTACAGTGTCAAAATAAAGCCACTGTTTTTTAAAGTATTTTGCAGTTTGTGTAAGTCATATTATATTCACTGCAATTTCATACCTCTTCCATCATCAAATCACTGTCCTTAAAAGCAAATGGCTTCACCTTTCTCTGGGTATTGAAGGCATGGTGAAGTTGTGAGGCAAACTTAGTTGGATATAGCATAACTATGATATCATGTATGAAATATCACATATGCCATAGGCATAATCTATGAAATATAATGAAGTTCTTAGCACTGTGTTCTTTTGCAACTGTAAGATGCATAAAACAATATACAAAATCGTTACTAATGTCCTTGTAGACTTGTGTGGTCCACTGAAAATTTTGCAGTTTCTATTTCTCCTGGAGAATCAGTATGCAATAGCAAATGTATGGGATGCAAGAACACTCGTAAACACTTCTCTGACAGTGTTCTTTTGAACAGATACCCCACCAGTATATATAGGAAAGACATATTCTAAATGTACACGTGGAATTTAATTTATGTTCCAGACCTACAATCTAAAGGGCCAAGTATAACAGAACAGATGAATAGAGAAATGGAATGAAGAGGACTTAATATGAACACGTATTGCAACAGGTCAAATACATGATGACGTACAGAACTCTCCTTAGGAACTGCAAACATTCACATGACATCTGAGTGAACATGGCTTGCTTCCCCGAGAACACAACAGAGGATGAAAATGAATGTCATTAAATGGCAAAAAAGCCCAAGAAAAATCTTATGGGCCTAGAATAATAGTTTAGAATGGAACATGTCTGCTCTTCACAAAAAAGTGTAATGGATGTTAGAAATGAACAAACAAAATATTGTCAGGTCTTGACACTACTGTACATCACCCAACTTGAAAGCTGTATGGTATAGAACAAGTTATCTAGAATTATTTTAGCACTCTATCAGTATGTAGTCATCTAAGATTCATTATTTCCTTCATGGGAATGTTATGATGCTTTATTAGTTTCTACTTATAAATTTTCTTAGACACTTGTAGCAAAAATATGTCACAGAAATAGAGAGTGTTATTTTAAAATGAGTTAGAAGTTTGTATACCATGGAAGTTTACTCCATAGAATTTTTATCATCTGTACGATTTCTTATTACTGTGAAGCCAGGATGTGTTTTACAATAGACAAGCCCATCTATATCACAATAATTAAATAAATAGGTGTTGTATTCCGTGTTATGCTGAATTACATTTGATTTCATACTATAGTATTTTCTTTCATTCTCTGGCTTTCAATGCAGACAGCTCTAACAGAACAAAAAATCAAGATATTCTTTTACTGGGGAATTTTTATTAGGCAGTTTAGAATTAGGATATACAGACATTTTATAATACTAGGGATTTTTAATTTGGAAAAACAATATTGACTTTTCCAGCAAACTGAACCACATTTTACAGCTTGGTAGTTCTAAGAAAGTGACTGATCATTTCCAAAGTCTATTGCATATTTTACTAAATAGAACTGCTGTGCTCATTTGAAGAAGAAATATACAAATATTCTGTCCTAGGTGGGATTTTGTGATTTTAGTGACATATTATACAGTAAAGCAGTTCTTTCCAGTTAAAAGGTAAACTGTGGCTTTACTGTAATCAACATAGGCAGAGCAGTGCAAAAGTATTTCTTAGATGGCTTTTGTCCCTGAAACAGGCTACATCTTGGTTTCTGACCAGGTGTAAGAGAGAGACTCTTGACTGAGGCCTCTCCCCTGGCCACCAGACCTCTCTGATCTGCCTGCTGTGTGCACAGAAAGAAAACTATGCTTCTGCAAGAACTGAATTTGCTGCCGTTGTTATTAAAGCACCTTACTGTTCAGATTAAGACTTTGTAGCAGAATGAGTGCCTGACCATACTCAAGTAAGCATATCAGGACTACATGAGAACACATGCTGCCATGGGGACCCAAAGCTAGTACAGACATCTTGTCTTTATTTTGATTGTGATTTGTACTGTGCAGAGAAAAAATTTTATAAGCGGGTTTACTCATGCTGTGTTGGTACTTATATCTCAATCTCAGACTAATTCAGAGGCAGCAGTCACATTGCTAAATCTGGTTAATATTGGGCTAGGATGGGAGACATTAATTTTCAGATTCAGATTTTGATCAGAGATAATCAAGACATGGAATTCATCTATCACCAGAATCTACAAGATATGAAAATACTTCCCTTACACCTGCAAGTATAAATACTCCTGACATTTTGTTCTTCTCTAATCTTATAAACTTTTTCCTGAACTGAGGACACAGGGTCTGGTACAGAGAATTTTTGTTTGTATGACTCTTTCAATTCACTTTATGAAGGGATTTTAATAAGGCTTATGGTTTGTAAGTGGCTATCTTGTGCACTGTTACAGGACAATTATTACCAAAAGGCATAGAACTAATGAATTCAGAATGAATTAGGCTAAAAAAAGAATACAGGCTATTGCTAAAGGTATATGCTTTATTAAGTAAATAGCATTAATACAGAAGTGCCACAGAAGCAAAAATAGCAATTACTCCAAGCCTGTAATTTGTATAGGAAGTAATGCAATATGTAAGTCAGCCTTGTTTATGTCAAACACACTCTTACTGCAATGGGATGATTCCACAAACAAAATTTTCAGTATCAAGTGAAATTCAGCACCATATGAACATAATGCACCTTCTGATTATATGTCACTGTAGAACAACAACTGTTTCCTACAGATATCATACTTGAACAATATAAAGGTTTTAAAAATTGTGCAGGAATATCAGCAAACTACTCCAACATAAAGTTTGTAAAACGCAAACTTAACACTTAGTACAAATTTGTTGTGATAGTTAAAGGTGAATCAGAGCATGAAGCTTACTAAAGCTTTATATAATTTCAAATTTGTTTAAAAAACTGTAATAAAGAAAACACTAAAGCCAGCTGTTAATGTCCATTTCTCCTTGGACTTTTCAAATGGAGTTTTCTTGAGTGTTATACAGGTATACAGCTTCACTAATGTTAAAGGAATTGCATATGTTTCACTGACAGTGAGTTAGCATTTAAAATATGACACATTCTAATCTCATTTTCCTGATTACAAAGAATGTGTTACAATTCAAAAGACAGAAAGCATTGTTTTCAATGGAACACTACTTCGAAAGCAACCAATAACAGCTAATGGAGAAAGGAAAAAAATAAAAAGAGGTATGCAAAACTTTGAAGTATTAAAATACTGAAAGGTTTACACTCTGTATGATTTTACTTTTATACATTTTTATACTTACCTATTCTGTCCAACAACTTTCTACACTCTACTTAAATTTCTCCCATTGATACGCTTTCTTCCGCATATTCAGGGATTTATTCCCTTTAGTTTCAGTGTGCCCTGAATTCACAGCTTCTGTTTTGGGGACTGTTAAAAAGTAAGAGAACTTAAAAAAAAAACAAGATGAAGCAAAAAATGACCCAATTAAAAGAAAAATATACGGGTGACCTATTAATGAAGAACTACAATAATTTTGTGCAAGCTTCACTACTGAATTTCTCAGCTAACATCCCTCTCCAAAATAAACCCAGAATAAGCTGTAAAAAGATCATTTTATATGCATTTTCCTGATTCCATGCTCCTCTTTGCCTCAAAATATTGCTCAGAATAGAATAAAAATCAATACTGTAACATCTGCATTGAAATGATACGGGGCATCTAAAAATGAAATGCTATGCCTCCCAGACAGAACGACCCAGGCAACAATCCTCCAATCAATTCGTAACTAATTTGCTCAAGTGGCTGTTTTTCAGCAGTTACTGTCCATGATTGTACATGATCTATTTGCAATGGGAAAGGAATGTGGGAGGTGGAGGCATGTTAAAACTTCAGCTGCAGGATTAGAGGCAGCAAGGAAGAGAAGAGGAAGAGCACTCCAGACACCTCCTAGCCCCAGGCCAGTGCTTAACAAACTCCAGAAAACTGACAGAAAAGCCAAGACCCTTAAGAAATGAGGCACTTTTACAATGCTGTGTAGAACAGCAGAAAATACTGCATATGGCGAAAAAAAAATGCTCACTTCAACTTAAAAGAGAGTACAACGTGATCTTCAAAATTTATGGGATTCACAAAGGAGCCCAATGCCAGGCATTTATGTTAAAGGTCACCTCCCAGATGTGCCAGTTGGGCCTGAAGCTACACAGCCTGAGACCTTACACATCATTAGAGAGTGGCTGCAATACCCAAGGTACAAAAGGGCATCCTAGTGTCAGACAACCTGATCACACAGTGAACTCACCACCCAATCTTACATGATGGAAGGAAACAGGACAGTCAGAGACCTCTTCCTTCTTAACATATGGCAAGATAACTAAACTACTAAAAACCTGCAAGACTTTTAGGGCTCTGCTTGTAGTGCTGTCACACCTGCAAAACTGGAGACCACTGTGACACTGAAAAGCACAGAATTAAATTGTGTTGAAGACCACGCCCCTCATCCTGATTGTAACAGCATCACAAAGGATTCACACAACACCTAGGACAGCCTCTGTCAAATCACATGTGTTTTACATGCAGCTTGACCTGCAACAATGTCTTGTAAACACCTAAGAAGGACCTGAAATGCCTCATACAAAACCCATTGTACAACATGGACTAGGATAGACACTGCTTGCAAGTTTTTCACCCTCAGACTCTGTGTGATGAAACCACGTAAGCAGAGACTCGGGGGGACCTCCGCCAGGGGACCAACTATTTGCTACAACTTTTAAGGATGCTGTGCCCCCCAACAAAGCAAGCCATCCCCACTTGCTCTCTGATGACCATGCAGGCCCTGCTAGCCCCCTGAGCCAGTAAGAGACACAAACAATAAAGGAGTGAGGTTAAGAACCTGGATTATAGGTAACCCATGCTTTTCACAGGACAAAAAAAGAGGCTCCATTGCACGAAGGATGTGCAGGCGAGGGACAGTCCACCTACTTTCTTGTATTCTCTTTCTTGGCAGATCCTATTCCTGCTCTCTTCTTCTCCAGTGTATTTGAAATTGCTAGAAACCAAAGTATATATAGATGCAAACAGTCAAGGATACCATGACCTAACTCTCAGCTCAAATCTCTTACCCTAAACAACCTTAATCATTCCTTTATTATTGAGAACTAGAAAAATCCTATGTAGCACTTAGATCCTTGTAATGGTTTAACCATGGTAGGAAGCTAAGCACCACACAGCCACTAGCTCATCCCCAGCCCCTGCAGTGGGTAAAAGTGCAAAAACTCATGTGTTGATATAAAGGCAGTTTAATAATAAAAAAACCCAACAACAACAAAAAAAATCAAACAAAAAAAACCCAGGAGGTTAAAAAAAAAAAAAACAAAACCCAGAAAAACCAAAATCAAGAACAAGTGATGCAAAACAAACCAATTGCTCACCACCAACCGATGCCCAGCCAGTCCCTGAGCAATGGCAGCCCCACCAACCTCCACCCACTCCAGTTTTGTTGCTGAGATCATCACACGGTATGAGATATCCTTTTGGTCAGTTCGGGTCAGCTGTCCCAGCTGTTTCCCCTCCCAACTTCTTCTGCACCCCCAACCTACTTGCTGGTGGAGCAGCAGAAGCAGCAGAAAAGTTCTGCTCAGCAATAACTAAAACAACCCTGTGTTATCAACACTGCTTTCATCACAAATCCAAAACATAGCCCTATACAATCTACTATGAAGAAATTTAACTCTATCCTGGCCACAACCAGTATAATCCTTAATTAGCAGAATGTAATTTTTGTCCCGTTATCTGAGTCTGTGTAAATGTACACAATGAAATAAATTTGAGCACACTGTGGCTTAAACTCAATTAAGAACACCAAATATTTCCATTAGTCCTGTAAAAGGGAACTGGTTACAGGCATCTTCATTACAGGGTTATGCAGTCCTGTTCTCCAGGGATCAAGAACTGGACACAATTGCTTACCCTGCTTCATTACAATCGCCAAGCAATTAAAGCAAGAAAGAGAGTCTCGTATTATGACAACAGAATGATTATTGCAGATGTCTTTGTTATAGTGTTTTCAGGCTCCAGACTGCCACTGCTTACAAATCCATAAATACAGTGCTGAGCCTTTATTACTGTATATTGTCAGATTAAAATAGTACTGTTGAAGACAGTCAATACTGTGCATTCACTACATTGCTTATTTTTCCAAAAGCTTTGAGTTTTCCCTACACTTTCCACTCCAGTCATCCTGTTCTCTTCTTCTTCCTCTTTAAGATTCTTTTCTCCCCAGGCTTTTGGGGACTTACCTAAGATCTCATGCCAGCCACTTCTGCTTTTGTACCCACCGTCCCCTCTCCAACACCACACTTTATCAGCGCTTCCTTTTCTATTCCCAGCAACACATTGCTAATGATGGGATCTAAGGATAAATCAGGTAGGAAGGGACCTCAGAGGTGTCTAATCCAGCCGCTGCCCAAAGAAGAACAGACCAGTTTGTTAAGGGATTTATCAATTCAGGACTTGAAAACCTTTAAGCATGGAGATGGAGCAACATCTTTGATTCCCAGTTTCACTTTTTGACTTCTGTGATCATGATAAAGGCTTGTCCTTAACTCCAGCCTAAGCCTCACAGGTTTCTGCTTCTGCTGGTGCCTCTCACCCTCCCACCACACACCACTGTGACGAGCCCTGCTGCAATTCCTCCACCTCCTCCCATCAGTGCTGGAGTGCTGCTAGGTGCTCCCTTCTCCCACCTGAATCGGCCCCCTCCCACAGCCTCTCCTCGCAGGGCAAGGGCTCCAGCCCAGGACCATCCTGCTGGCTGTTTGCTGAACTTGGCCATGTTCATCTACATCTTTCCCGTGTTCAAGGTCTCAAACTGGAGGCAGAACCCAGATGGGGTAGACAGGCACAGAGCAGAGGGGAGAGTCCCTGCCCTCCCCTGGTCCTCAGGATCACATCCTGCTCACACCACCCCAGGTACTCCTTGCCCTTGTTGCCTCCTGGGCACAAAGCTGGCCCATACTTAGATCACTGCCCACCAGGGCCCAGGACCATCCCCCACAGCTGCTCCCTGGTCCTGTCATCCTCAGTCTGCGTCCCTGTGGGGCTCAGCCTTCTCAGGGTAGAGCTCGGCCCCACCCTTGCTGAATTTCTTGGTGTCAGGTCAGCCCCTTCCTCCCCCTCTCTACCTACCCCTTTATACTGCATTCTGGGGTGCATTAAACACAGTATAATGAGCCAGTCAAAAGAGATGATTAAGCCACTGTATTTAGTGTTGGTGCAGCCTCACCTTGAGTACTGTGGGCCCCACAATTTAAGAAGGATGTGAAGGTCCTTGAAGGTGTCCAGAAGAGGGCAACAAAGCTGGTGAAAGGGCTGGAAGGCATGTCCTACGAGAAGTGGCTAAGGCCTTTGGGCTTGTCTAGTTCGGAGAAAAGGAGGCTGAGCGCTGACCTCATTGTTCTCTGCAGCTTCCTGAGGAGGAGAAGTGGAGAGGAAGGTGCTGATCTCTTCTCCCTGGGGTCCAGTGATAGGATGTGTGGGAATGGTTCAAAGCTGCGCCAGGGGAGGTTTAGACAGGACATTAGGAAGAATTTCCTTACCAAGAAGGTGGTCAAGCACTGACTGGAACAGGCTCCTAGAGACTTGGTCGATGTCCCACACCTGTCAGTGTTTAAGAAGCATTTGGACAATGCCCTTAATAACATGCTTAAACTTTTGGTCAGCCCTGAAATGGTCAGGCAGTTGGACTACGTAATTTTTGTAGGTCCCTTTCAACTGAACTATTCTATTCTATTCTATTCTATTCTACAGCTTGAATGGCAGCCCAGTCCTCAAATGTGTCACTGGTGTTAATCTGAAAATACCGACTTGATTTCATCTGCAAACTTAATCTTCATTCAGTTTACTCTCTCGGGACATTGACATGTTATAAAATAGGACAGATCCCAGGATAGTACCTGTGGTACCGCATGTATGACCAGCATCCTGATAGAGTATGTCCTATTACCTCGGTACTGGCTAAGATTATGGAGCGGCTCATCTTAAGTGTGCTCAAAAGGCAGGTGCAGGACAACCAAGAGATTAGGCCCAGCCAGCATGGGTTCATGAAAGGCTGGTCCTGCTTGACCAACCTAATCTGCTTTTATGACCAAGTGACCCACCTACTGGATGAGGGGAAGGCTGTGGATGTTGTCTACCTGGACTTCAGTAAGGCCTTTGACACTGTCTCTCATGGCATGGTCCTCAAGATGCTGGTGGCACATGGCTTAGACAAGTGTACTCTTTGCTGGGTAAAAAACTGTCTGGGTGGACAAGCCCAGAAGGTTGTGGTAAATGGAGTTAAATCCAGTTGGCGACCGGTCACAAGTGTTGTTCCCCAGGGCTCAGTACTGGGGCCAATTCTCTTTAATATACTTATCAATGAGATGGACGAGGGGATTGAGTGCACCCTCAGTAAGTTTGCAGATGACACCAAGGTGGGAGGGAGGGTTGATCTGCTCGAGGGAAGGAAGGCTCTGCAGAGGGATCTGGACAGGGTGGATTGATGGGCTGAGGCTAATTGTATGAGGTTCAACCAGGCCAAGTACCAGGTCCTGCAATTTGGTCACAACACCCCCATGCAACGCTACAGTCTTGGGGAAGAGTGGCTGGAAAGCTGCC